>JAUTWP010034437.1:0-13287 GCA_033042655.1 Cyathermia naticoides
CCCTCCCCCACCCCCACCCTCCAAAAAAGAGAAAAAAGTGTAAATCACCGAATGAAAAATGTTGGTGTTTCTATGTAATCTAGGTCCGACATTTTTCATTTTCAAAAGTGTACTCTGACTCCTTAACCCCCTCTCGCCCCCATGTACTGTAGTGTACACTCGTGAACAGTTTAGGGACTTATATATGGCTTTTAAAATGTTTTGTGGCTTTTTAGGTCAGGTCAGGTAAATGTATTTACGTGTTTCCATCAAGCACGCTCCCATTGGAAGCAGTCTCGGACCAGGGCCAGGGTTCGTTCACAATGGAAGAGTGGCTGTTTGTGCATATGCCCTACTGTACAGTATATTGTTTTTAAAATGACATGTTCAAAGTGTCTAAGATTAATAAAACTTCTAGGGCTTCACCAACTCAAAATCCAGAACTGTCAACCAGGAAGAGAATATAATTTTAGTATGCTTATGTCTGTCCTTGATTCATCAAAGAATCTCTAACATGTTATACATATGTGTGCATCCTATAACTAACATGTTATACATATGTGTGCATCCTATAACGATGGTAATATACTAAATAGTTCTCATTATTAACTGAACATTGTTTTTATTTATTTCAGATATTGTTCCTGGCCGTAAGTATTGTAAAAATAAAAACGATTATGCTAATAAATATTTTTATTATCACTAAAATGTTAAATTGTTGATTAAGTGAGATTGTAATTTTAATTAATTACAGAGTATGTGAAACAAATAAAATAAATAAATAAAAAGGACATGTTTTGTGTGTAGGAAATCGCTGGGGATGTCAGATGGAACTATGTTGTATGTTTAGGGTGTAGGAAATCGCTGGGGATGTCAGATGGAACTATGTTGTATATTTAGGGTGTAGGAAATCTCTAGGGATGTCAGATGGAAGTATACGTGATGACCAGCTGAAGGTGTCGTCCCAGGATGGAGACAAGTCCAAAGAGAAGGCGCGTTATGGCTGCTGTGCTGGTAAGTACTGGCTTTTTATCTATAGCGTTGTTTTTAGATTAGAGACAAATAACAAATCCTATTAGCACATCATTCAATTCTAGACTACAATACTAATACCTAGCGATGTACCTAGCTGTAAATGTATTATATTGTATGTCTGGCCCTCTCATAAACGTTTTAGAGTTTGGACTCACGGGTCAAACTGAGTAACGTCAGGACATTATTCTAATAGCATATAGGCCTACAACTTCATTATACATACTTCATAATATTTGAGCCTTGAGTTTGGACTCTTAAAAGTTGTGTTATTAAAATCATTAACTGCTGTACATTTTCAGGTGAAAAATGAATGACGTCAAATAGCCAATGATAAGATAAAAATCAACGTGCTTTATTTTCAGGTGAGCATAACGGTGCTTGGTGTCCACATCCAAATGACACTTCTCCCTATTACGAAGTTTCATTCCCCAACGAGAAGCTCATAGCCGAAATCATGTTCGACTTTCCATCCCGACAGCACCTATTTGATGAACACGACACCTACATGAAAACCTTCAGCATATTTTATTATTCACATGGACACCTTCATCTCTATGCACCAGTAAGTGTTCAATGTCTTGTCTGTTGATATTCGGCATATTATGTTCAAATGGAACTCAATTTCTGAGTACTGCATTGTATATTTTGTTAGTAGGAGCGGGACGTAGCTCAATAGGTAACGTGTCTATCTGTGAAGCGGTCGGTCATCAGATGGATCCTTCTCAGTGGACCCTGCAGTTTGGGCTATTTTACGTTCCAACCAGTGGTCCATAACATATTCATCAATTATGTGTCGTATGTGCTGTCCTGTCTGTGTGAAAGTGCATATAAACGACACCTTGCTGCATATCGAAAAGAGAAGCCCATGTGGTAGCAGCCGGTTTCCTCCAAAGAAATGTCTTAAAATTACCATATGTATGACTTCCAATAACCGATGATAGCATACACAATCAATGTGTTCTAGTGATATAGTTAAATAAAACAAACTTTAGGTTTGCATATTTGTTCAGTAGCCTATTGTGTAACGAAGCACTATACAATCAGGTTAGTCCATGCAACTTTATTTGCGTGCTTCTATCAGAGAACTGTTCAAGCATGCCTCAATTGGGAGCAACCTCTGACAAAAACAAATTTCAGAGCTCGCTTTACAATCCTAAAACTAATGATTCATTGCACATACACATATAAAACCTTGGAATTTAAAAACTGTCCATGGCTAAAAGGAATTGCTGTACTGAATTGAATTTCGTGATGACATGGCGACAATCTCTACGACATTACAGGATTGTTGACTTCCATGACTCATTTCAAGGGTTGTATTGTATGTTCCATAATCAGTTAGGGTGTTTCGCCACTAACAGTTATAATACTAGTACGTGTAAATATTGTAGAAACCTTTATTGTTTCTTTTTATGCGCAGAATCTTCAAGCAATATACAACTCGACTGTGACCTTCACCGATGACTTTGATCCGTACATAAAAACAGACGTCATCCGTATAGTGCCGGAAACCTGGGAAAAGGCAGCTTGTTTCCGGTTTGAGCTCATTGGATGTGATGCACAAGGTCTGTACATTATAGACCCATACATTTAGTAGTACAGTTTGTATATACAGTCAAACTTGCTAATGCGACCACCTGTCTTCAAATGTCACCTTTATTTTTTTTCAAATCAGCTAATTTAGTACAATATAACCTGTATTAAGCAGCCACCTGTCCTGATGCCATTTTTGTTACTCCATTGGGTGGCTGCTTAAGACAGGCCGTGGTATGTACTGTCTTGTATGTGGTGAAAGTGCATATAAAAGACCCCTTACTGTTTATCAAAAAGAGTAGTCTATGTGGCGGCAGCGGGTTTCCTCTGAAATGTGTCAAAATGACCATATGAATGACGTCCAATAGCCGTTGATAAGATAAAAAATCAATATTCTCTACAAACTTTACTTTTTTTACTTTAGTTGAACAGAAGTCTAAAACGTATGATTTGTATACTTGCAGAGCTTTAGTTGAACTGTTAAGTCTAAAACGTATGATTTGTATACTTGCAGAGCTTTAGTTGAACTGTTAAGTCTAAAACGTAAGACTTGCATACTTGCAGAGCTTTAGTTGAACTGTTAAGTCTAAAACTTATACAAATGTATAGACTATGACTTGCATACTTGCAGAGTTACCAGTCATTGGAAGAAGGAGACGAAGAGAGCTGAGACCCAGGGTTAACCGGAAGATAAATAACTGAGTCGTGCTGTATCTCCAAGGGCGGCTTTATTTCTAAAAAGGGACTGGAGGAAACATCCATGTTTTATTTACAATTATAAATAAAGTATTATGAATAGCAATGATGTACCCTCAAGATGCATCTTGATTCGCCCTTGATTACAAGGATTTTTTTATATAACATATACAGTGTATACACCGCCCCAAATGATATATACTCTTTAAATTAAATTAAGGACCACTTCTTTAAATGGGTGTAAAGTGCAAACGAAAGGTGTGTTTTATGAACATTCAGGTAAGGTCAGGTCATGTTTAACGTATACGTTCAGAGCCAAGCTGTTACATAACGGACGCCTCTCCCCGATCCCTTAAATGGGTTTTATCAATCCACTGTGTCCGGGACAGAAAAAAGGGTGGGCTATATGAACATTGGTAAAATGTTTCCTTAACTTAATTTGATGAGTATACTACTGCTGAATTAAATCTGATTAATTTACTCTTATAATGGCGTGGACCAGTAAAACAAATGTTTAACTTTTCCGTCCTACTGATGTTTTTCACATTTATTTTTTAAATTAATAATTATATGAATGTAATGGATATAAGACAGGGAATTTGTAGTATTTTTATCCCCTGATGAAGACAGCGGTGAATAAATTATGATTATAAAGACATTAATATTTTAATACAGGTCATATCTTCATAGTGTGTTCCTATGTCGTATACATCAATGTTTATTGTCTAAAAAAGAAGAAAAAAGCCTAAGGGAGCGTGCTTGAACAGTTATCTGATGGAATCACTTAAACACATTTTCCTGTTCCTGTAATGATACTAATTAATTTAATTAATAATGAGTAGGCCTACACGTTAAAATAATCGACTTTTTTTTAATTCCAAGAATATGATAAGAAAAGATGGCTTCGGAAAATAAATGTTTACGAATTTGAAAAAATTCCGATTATTTGGACACAATTCCGAATATGGGATGAAAATTCTGGATTTCCTCGGAAAATTCCGAAGAGTTGGTCGCCCTGTAATTATGTATGCAACAATAATAAATGGTGATTATATTATCTACGAATGTGTTTTTATATTTTAATTGGTTTAGTTATGCATATAGTATTTTTTTCAATATTAAATATTTTGTTTAAATACGGCATATTGTGTCAACATCATTAAAAACCTAATATTATAGTAAACCATGCATTCGTTATTTGTTCTACGATAGCTCAGCACATGGTTTAATTTAAATAGAACTCTTTTCCGTTCTAACTAGTGGTCCACAACTGGTTTATCAAAGGCCGTGGTATGTGTTGTCTTGTCTGTGGAAGTCAATATAAAGGATATACTAGTGCTTATTGGAAAGAGTAGCCTATGTGACGGCAATAGATTTCCTCTAAATATATCAGTCGATGATTAAAAACAACTATTAACAGTAGGCCTACTGTTAATGGCACAGTGTTGTTGTTTTTAATTAATATTATTTGTTTACTGGTAATTTATTGTCCAATACAAAAAGAATTTCATGTCATTTGTCTACAGAAAGGAGAGAAAGGTTAGTTTCACAATTCTTGGCAAAGTTTAATCAACGAAATACACACACACGCACACAATGACTCAGTCTTTGTGGGAATTTTAATCCAGCCCGGTTGCGTGATTAACCCACTAGACTTAAAGTGGCAGTGTCTGGGTTTAAAAAAATATTTTTACCATTTAGAGTATATCTTGTACGTTTGTTTGATGCACACCACACTCCATTCTTCTGACGCAACCATTTTCTGTACCATAATTAGATCACGCGAAATACACTATAAATCGGCGAGGCGACCCGCAAGCTATCCGCCATCGCTTGGTCGTAGCGCTATTCGTGTGACCTAAATATGGTACAATGGATCGTTGCGTCAGAAGAATGGATCGTGGTGGGCATCAAACAAACGTATAAGATATATTCTAAATGGGTAAATATATTTGTTTAAACCCAGACACTTCCACTTTAAAGTTGTTTTATTTAACGACGCCACTGGAAGACAGTGGGTTTGTTTTTAATAATCGGATATTGGACGTCCACCACTTGATTGAAGGCTGACAGCTTCTAAATTCGAATCACAGTCCGAGATTATTTAATTTAACTTCCAACTCCAATCCACTCTGAATGCCATGCTATTTGGAGTCACAGTCCGAGACATGGGATATTTAATATAACTTCCAACTCCAATCCACTCTGAATGCCATGCTATTTGGAATCACAATCCGAGACATGGGATATTTAATTTAACTTCCAACTCCAATCCACTCTGAATGCCATGCTATTTGGAATCACAGTCCGAGACATGCGATATTTAATATAACTTCCAACTCCAATCCACTCTGAATGCCATGCTATTTGGAATCACAGTCCGAGACATGGATTATTTAATATAACTTCCAACTCCAATCCACTCTGAATGCCATGCTATTTGGGTAGACACACATCGTTTGCAACGACTGGTAAAGTTTGTTTTATTTAACGACGCCACTGGGGCACTGATTTTTATCTTATCAGCGGTTATTGGACGTCATTCGTATGCCATTTTGACACATTTCTCTTAGAGGAAACCCGCTGCCGACACATAGGATACTCTTTTCGATAAGCAGCAAGGAATCTTTTATGTGCATTTTCCCACAGACTGAACAGCACATACCAGTTGTGGAAAATAGCCCAAACTGCAACTGGATCCACTGAGAAGGATCAATGCGACGACCGACCGCTTCAAATGACCCACTAAATCCGCGCCTGGTATAATTATATGATAGCCTATCCTACATGGAGATGTAGGAGTCCCTTTAAAAGCACGAAAACAATTAAAGTGGCAGTGTCTGTTTTTTATTTTTATTTAACCATTTAGAATATATCTTCTACGTTTGTTTGATGTGTACCACGCTCCATTTTTCTGACTCAATGCTGTAACACTATTGGTTTATTATGCACTTTACGGTAATGCATAACATACAAATGTACTTGTATAACCCTCGCCAACTCTCGTTTCTCATAAACATGGCTCTTTGAGATCAGCGTGTTTCTGTTTTCTATTTTCAACAACATCTCTAAATGTTGTTACAAATGCTACCAGCTGTACCGCATTTAGGTCACGCGAATAGCGCTACGACATAGCGATGGCGGCCATTGGTGCACCGCCTCGAGGATTTAGTGTATTTCTCGTGATCTAATTGGTGCGTTAGACGAATGGAGCGTGATACACATCAAACAAATGTACAAGATATATATTCTAAATGGTTAAATATTTAAAAAAGCCAGACACTGCCTCTTTAAATCAACCAGGAATTCCCAAACATAGGAGAAAACACGAGATCTTATGCCTGGTCCATGATATTTATTAAATACATTATTACAATTAAACTGATGGTAAATTGTCTCTTATTTGGGTTTTCTTTGACTGCAACAGATGATCAGCAAGCGGAAATTTGAGGACTAGGCTACCTCTTCTTTAGTAGGATAAATGGTAAGGCCTACTCACCTTGGTTCCTCGGGCTGCTACAGAAGTAGTGAAGATGGAATCAGACAGAAAGAACACCAGTGTATGCTTTATAAAAACTTTTTTTTAGAGTTTGGACTCGCATCTCAAAACTATTGCCATGACAAGTTATTAAATTATACCGATTTTCTGTTATGTTTCATCTAGAAAAAAAAGAATAAGTTATTATAGGGTCTACAAACGCGAACAAACATAATAATTATAAATAATACACAAATTTGTAAATGAAAAAAAAAATTGCATAATATACACAGTGACACGTCTGTATATATAGCATATATAATTTGACCCTCAACAGGAAAACATACCAGTTTATGAAAGCCTTCATAAGAGCGTTGACTAATAATTTATTGCATTAGGCCCTAGTTTAATTAGGCTCGGATCCATCTGGAACCCAAGAGGCACGGCACCGCATATTTATGATCAAACAAAATATATTAAATACATGTTTGCACCATAATTAACAGTTCCAAAACAACGGGTTTTGTGCATCTCTATAAAGTCTATTAAAAATTCCTGGATCCACACCAGTTACATTAGGCTACTGTTAAATAAGTGTTAATGATTGAATTATCTTTTTAAAAACAATTTTGGTTCTCCCAACACCAATAACTTAATAAAGAGATGTAAAAATAAATTGAAAACAACAGCAAGAAATTGCTGCTAATATGAATACCAAGTTTGATGAACAAGGAGAGGAAAAAATTAAAAGGAAATTTCTGATAAAGATAACTGTTTTAGTAGTTATCTCCCCTCGATTGGAACTCTGCACAAAAAAGCAGGAAAATATCAAAAGCTGACCATAAATATTTTTAAAGCATCGTCATTTCTTACAAATTATTGACAAGTTTCATTGGACTGAACACATTTTTAGTTATCCTGGTAAGTTTGTGACAGAAACACATTCCATATACCATTTAATATGGAGTATTTTTGAAACTAGATAGAATGTGAGTCACAACAGGTTTCTTGAGGCTGGTGGGGTCATTGCGTGCTGCCAAACCTGTCAAAAAGCAAAAACTCCGAAGGAATGTTTAATGTTGTTGTTGATTTTTGGGAACTGGATTAAGATCATGGGTTTATATTATCTCTTAGAGGATTAATTAGATTTAAAATAGTGTTCAGAAATGTTGTATCTTATCTAGGATTAAGATGGTTGTCTAAAATTGTTTTTGTCTTGTACAAATATAAATATAATAAATAATAATTAGCCTTACCGCTTACGCCCTTGCCTCAATGATTAGCCTTAGGGGCCCAACTTCGGTTTATATATCTGACCGACTTCCCTTGAACTGAAATACTAAAGCTTAGTGAAATGAAATCGTTTCTGTTTAATTATAATATATAAATTATAATAATCATATATGATCAATTTGATGAAATAATTGTTTACCTTGTTAAGTTGTTACGCTTGTAACTCACTAAGGCTTGTTCAAACTTCAATTAAATATTGAATTGTTTACAAACATACCAGTTTATTGATGAAATTCATGCCATATTCCAATGTTAACATTCCCAGAGATACAAAACTGCTGATGAATTTGAGTTGCTTGTCATATCCTCCGATTACTAGTTTTCGAACGGATAAACATAGATCACAGATTTTGTGAAATATACAAATTGAAAATTCAAATTGTTATTCTTAACTGTAAACTGAGTATTTAATCCATGAAATAAAAACAGTTCCTTTATACGAAAAGAATGTCCTTGGTAACACATATGGCCATCATTACAAAGCTTGTCAACATCCACTAACCAAATGTTACTCCATTAGTTGTCAAACACCCTGAATGGGATTCCATATTTAAACAAATTAACAGTAGTTACCTTCATTAGGTATTGTAGACTGCAAATATAGATCACAAATATAGCAGATTACACTTGTTAGTACTGAATATTTTGTTTGAGTGTTATTGGTGACTTTATAATGATGGTGCATTTACAAAAAGTGTCACAATTTGACGAAAGGCAAAATGACATAAAATTACCAATTTATATAGATGTGATATTTTTACTTGAAGAATTTTTGTATGGCTATCAAAAATAGCCTGGCTGCCAATTTGCGACCCTTTATGAAACTAATGATATTCGAAAACTAATGATCGGAGATATATCTACTTGCCTAACCTTTTCCTACTTCTTCACACTTAATGTTAATTTTAATACTAATGAGTTAACTGATTAACATGTGTATAGCAGTACAGTCTATATGCATGGCTTAAACTTAACAAAGGCACCGGTGGCGATAGCCACTGGTTTTGTATAAATTGCTGTAGGCGAGGTGCTTCACCGGTGGCATTTTTTGGCCACTATCAAAATACCTCTTCTGTTATATTTATTAGTTGCAAAAGTTAAGATTTAACAAATTGCAGTAGATTGAATCAAAATTGTCATCGGTGTGTCTCCCATTTCAAAAATATTCTAAATTGCTGTGGGTTACAAATTCTTAAATTGCATTCCTGCAAAATGGTGATTTGTATCTGTTTGTTTTGCAGGGTGGTGTTGAGATGAGCTTTGATGATGTCAGACCCTGAGATTGAAAACACATCACCTCCACTTCCTAGTCGTGGAGCTTACTCCTTTAACTTTGATGATGTAGACGAGTTCAGCAATCCTTTCCAGTCGAGTCATGGTCTCGGTAATTCTCCTTTAAAACCTGACATAGAGAGTCCATTTCAGACAAAATCTAAACTATCACAAGATTCACAAAAACCTCAAGATTCTCCAAAACCTTCGCAAGATTCACCTAAACTATCACAAGATTCACCTAAACCTTTACAAGATTCACCAAAACCTTCACAAGATTCACCAAAACCTTCGCAAGATTTACCTAAACTATCACAAGATTCACCTAAACCTTTACAAGATTCACCAAAACCTTCAACTCCTGTAACTGAAATTGTTCAACAAGATCGTCCACGAAAACGAGACGTTACACCTGAAGCAAGGATTTTAACCACAGAACCTGACCTAGAAGCCTCACCTCAAAGTCAGACATACTATTCTACAGACGATAACATTGATGGTGGAAGCCTTGGAGTGCCGAGTGGATCTATTCTGTCCATTGAATCTGAAGACGTCTGGTGTGATGCTCAGGAGACTGTCAGTTCTGTTATCATGAATGAACCAGATTTGACCAATGACAAGGCTTGTGATGAATTTAACAGCCAACCAAAAACAGTGTCTTCCGAACATATAGCCAATCAAAAGTTGTCTAACAATATTGGTTTAGAAGGTGATCATTCTACAGTCCCAGATGTTGATAGCAGGGATAGTATAAAAAGGAGTGCACAGAAATCTCAAGATGAAGCTAGACAAAGCAAAAAATCTTCAGGAAAGAGAGTAGTAAAGAGTAAGAGTCCTGCAAAGGTTGGTGAAGTAGGTGAAATGTTTGGTGAAAGTGAAATGGAAAAGAGGAGTGCTGTTTCTAAAGCAGGAGAGTCTATGGATGAATTTGAGGAGATTGAAGCACAATGTAAAATTAAGAAGATCACTTCAAGTTCAAAACCAAAGGAGAAGATTGTTGTTGAAGAAGGTGATACTGATGTGAAAAGTCCACTGAAAAATTGTAATCTTGGTAAGGAGGGCCAGATTGTGGAGGAAAAAGACACAGATACCAAACTACAGGATGTTGCAGTCAGGGAACAGAATGAGTCGATCTTGCCTGAGAAATCTGGTGTGGAAAATGACTTGCCTAAGTGAGTTAAACATCAACTTCCATTTTTTTTCTTTATTGACAATTTAGATATATTTTCCTTTCTAATCAGTGGTCCACAACTGGTTTATCAAAGGCTGTGGTATGTGCTGTCCTGTCTGTGAGATAGTGCAGAAAGAGAAAGCAGATTTCCGGTGAAGACCTAATTGTGTGTTTAGTGCAAATCTAACCTCTGAAAACTGGAAACCTTTGAAAACTGGACATTTTACGTGGTCCTGTGGGTGTCCTGTTTAGAGGTTTTTTTACTGCATGTATGTACATAATATTAAATTACTGTGCTACTAAATATTAAGTTTTTTGTTTTTTTTAGAAAAAGGACAACAGGAGCAAAAAGAAAAACAAAATCAAAACTAAAGAAACCAGCTGTTTCCCACACCCAGGTGAGAACTGAGATATCATAGAATTACACTATTTTAATGTTTAATTGAATTTTATGTTCTAACCAGTGGTCCACAAGTGGTTCATCAAAGGCTGTGGTATGTGCTGTCCTGTCTGTGGGAAAGTGCTCCTTATCGAAATAATAGCCTATGTGGTGACAGTGGGTTTCCTCTGAAGAAATGTGTCAAAATTATCATAATTATTTTTGACGTCCGATAGCCGATGACGGAATAAAAATCAATATGCTCTATTGTAGTTAAATAAAACAAACATTATGATTACTATTTGTTTAGTTTTCCATTTCTCACAATGTTTTGTATAACACTGACCTCCATTACTAACAGTGAGAGGGACGAATATGAAGTAGTTTAAAGTGATTTGAATTCTTGTGTCGTTTAGTGACATAAGATACATGTCCGGTCCATCAAATTTTTTATCAAATAGACCTTCATTGTAGTGTTTAGTGGTGTTTGAAGTGGAAGCTTGAGTACTTGTCTGGTCTGGTTTTTTAGCTGCGTCATGTAGTGAATTATGTATGTTTGTGGACATGTATATAGGTTTATTACCTGTTTGCCAATCCACTTCATAAGTTCATTTGTTGAAACAAATAGTGTTTAAATTTTTTTTATGTTTTCAAGCGATCCTGATTGCATTTTGTGTGCTAATGTAACAAGAAGAGTATATCTGCAGTTTTAAGTTTATATGGAAAAGGACCTTGTGCTAGTTTAGTAAACACAGCACGTGGACACATTCCTGTTTCGTCTGTATGTGGTCGGTAAAATGTGTTTCAAGTGGACCAGACATAGACCGGATACATACATGAATGCAGGGATTTACCTGGCGTTTCTAATATGATATGTGTGTCACTAAACAACTTTTTATTTAATGAGATTCAAATTTCAACACATAAAATAAATTTAATTTGGCTTGTATTTCTGCTTTATAAAAATAATTGTTCTAATTTTTATTTTTAACTGGAATGAATTTTTTTAATGTGCTTACATCACCAAAGTGTTAGTGTAGTTTCTATTGTATTTACTCTAATTTCAGGGCAGTGATGAAATTCAGATTTATGCTCCCCCAAAGCCTAAAACAGTTGTTGAAAATGCCATTGACTCGAACGCTGATCACATGGCTCACAGTCTGGAAATGGTGCATGAGTTTGGGGCGGGGGACGATGGAGAAATGCCAGAAGAAGCTAACGAGGGATTTGTGCCTGCATCTGAAGGTATAGTTACTGTTTTATTACTCCCAGTAACAGATCCGTTATATATATCTTTATACTTATATTGTCATTTTGGTAAATAGAATACATTTAAAATTTCTCCCGTAGCACCATGATTCTCCCACTCAATAGTCATATCTTCTCCTGCTTTAACTTTAGTACCTGTTATTGGAGAAATAATGAGAGACTTTTGTCCTAAAATTTTAAGAAAAATAGGTATAGAGGTTGCACTTCTTCCATCTAACACACCAGATAACCAAATTTTCATCCTTCCTTCTGCATCGGAGGGAAGGGTAAATGTATAGCTGCTTCCATGAACAGTTTTTTGTATGGTTGGAAAACTATGATACTTACTATCATAATTGACTATAATAAGCGTTTCGTTACTTACTCCATGATTTTCCCAAGCTAAGGTAATAGTTTCTCCAGCATATACTTTTTCACCATTTGTGTGTGATGTAATAACAGATGCCAAAGGCGTTATTTTTTTTCTGATACTTCCTAAAAGTTTAGTACCTTGGTAACTAATCAAACGAATACCAACATATGTATAGATTGCTGGTATAGTTACAATTTTATTATTTTCTTCTATAATTAGATTATATATAAAATAAACAAATGTTTGTTTGTGGAGACCCTAACGCAGTTATTTTAAGTGTAAAATATGGTATTTCTGACACATCGTCTTCAGAAGAAACCTTACACGCTTTACATCTTTTATTTTATTAGCAGCCATTTTCTTTTTTATGCACTTTCCTACAGCCAGGACAACATACACCATAACTTTAATTACACCAGTCATGATATGTAATAAATACAGTCTTTCACATACACCATAACTTTAATTACACCAGTCATGATATGTAATAAATACAGTCTTTCTATCGGCTACGTATCATAATGATTTCTACGATCAATTATTTCTGGTAATTTAAAGAAATCGGGACGGATGTTTTGGTTTCTCAAGTGCATTGCATAATAGGGTCAACCAATAATATTTGATATCGGTTCAGGACATGCGGCAACGCACCAATGAACACGCACTATACACATAAGCATGTACACAATGAATAGTTTCTATTTCCTCAAAACATAGTTTCGATTGCTCCATTCACCTTAAACCGTGAGTGTTACCGTACACGAATACATCTGTACATTTCCACCACTACTAAGTAGTATTTACTCACAAATTTGGCTTTAATTATTGAG
>JAUTWP010034548.1:0-13287 GCA_033042655.1 Cyathermia naticoides
AGCTAACTCATATTCTCCACGTTCATGGCTCTGTTCAAGAGCAAACCAAGCAAGTTATCGTCCAACATTAGCTAACTTTGGAATCACATGACAGTTAAACCTATCCCGACGTGCCTTGCGAATAGTGTACTTTCCTTGACGTACGAACAGAGCAACTGACGACATCGATGTAGTCGCACACAGCAACAATCAAAGGTCACCCAGTGATAATCTATTTCGTTTTTAAACATTGCCAGTCCGGTGCTCAAGGGTACGTGAACATTTGGTTAGATGTATCAACGCGCAACAGATGAAGATGCCCAAGACAGGCGTCTGTTATAACAGTTTGTTTTGAATGTAAAGTTAAAGTTTTGACTTTGAAAACATTGGTGTGCGGTCATAATACAGTAATCCATAGGACATCATTTAAGTTAGTAATAGCAATATGTAACTAAAGGCGTGTAGTTCGTGGAATATATCGCTCTTGGTGGCTCTGTTGGGGTCCTTCCCAATCCAGCTAGTGGTCCATAGCTTATTCATCAAAGGCGTGGTATCAGCAGTACTGTCTGTGAGAACGTGCATATATAAGACACCTTGTTGTCCACCAAAAGCAGCGAGTTTCTTCTGAAAACCATATGTCATAAATATCGAGTGTTTGACACTTAATAGCAACTGATTAAACAATGTTCCTTGGTGTCATCAAACAATCATTTATCATCAAACAATCAGCCTTTCAATATTATAATATTAATTCCTGTAAAATATGATATAATTATTCTGTTCAACGCCACATCACCGTACAAGACAGAATTAAAAGTCTTGATTATCGGGGAGATGGCCTTTTTTATGCTGCTAATGACGTGATAAGTTGAAGTATTTGATTGGTGGGCATTGTTCCGACATGCATGACGTGGCATATTCGTCAATGAAATCTCCAAAGACAAAAGAGGTTTTTAATTTTTCATATTAATCAGTCAGTGGCGCCTCCTGGGGAAAACATATGCAGGCGTATTCATACTGGGACACTTGTGACATATGTTTGTCATGTTGTGATGACATTTCCATTTTATTTTTAATTAAACAATTTTTTATATAATTATATTCATCAAACTGATCCTACGAAATTCACCAATATTATATGCGTGATTTTATGTTGCCTACACATTTAAAAACAACCCTTTATTTTCTAATTTATTATTTTACCAAAACGACGAACAAATAGAACAAACGTCCCGAACTTTAAGGGTTAATAACTTTGCAATTAAAGGGTCAGTGTATGTTTTGTTTCAATATTTAACCATTTAGAATATATATTGTATGTTTGTTTGATGCGCACCACGCTCCATTCTTCTGAGGCAACGACCTGCTGTACTATGTTTAGGTCACGTGGATAGCGCTACGACTTAACAATGGCGGACAGCTAGTTGGTCGACTCGCTGATTTATAGTGTATTTCGCGTGATCTAATTACGATACAGCAAATCGTTGAGTCAGAAGAATGGAGCGTGGTGGGCATCAAACAAACGTACACGATATGTTCTAAATGGTTAAATATTTTTTTTAAACCAGACACTGCCACTTTAAGCACTGTATTGCTATGAATCTTCACACAAGTCAAAACAAAGATGTTGTTAACATAATATTATCCTGAACATGTCAAGTCCCTAAGCCATATACTTTATATACAGTTTAATAATTAAACACCAACATTTCGGTACATTCTTTTTTTGGCCACCCGATATATATACAAATGTATCTACATCAGAAGCTCTGGGGATCCAGGGAGGACCTGCAAACAACTGCCCAATTCATCAGTCGGATTGGAATATCTGTATAAGACAATTTTTTAACGAAGAAGAAGGATGTACAAGAGGTAAAGTAGTCCTATATAATAATGCGCTTGTTGAGTTTCACCCATAATAGAAATCCTAGATCCTAGATTGTTTTAAATAAATGGTTGACTGGATTTTATTTTCGGTATAAACTTGTCACTACTATACAGCTGTTCTGTGTTCGTGACAATCCGTCATCTGCAGCTCGAATGTGGTCTAAAGCCCGAGGTGACGGTGCATCTACTGACTTAGAATTAGAGTCTTTGTGGTATATGTGAGTCGCTGGCAGTTCAAAGGAGCGTGTGCTCGCGGAATAATGAGACGGCATGGAACAAGGAGAACAGTCATAATGAATGGCCGGTGGCATCGGAGAGTGGATTACATGTTCTGTCAGATCTTCATCACAAACGTCGACCGCCATCTTACACATTAAATTTAGAATTTTTTATTTTAATATTTTTTTAATAGTAAAGTTTCTTTTGTTTAACGACGCCACTAGAGCACATTGATTTTTATCTTATCAGCGGCTATTGGACGTCATTCATATGGTCATTTTGACACACTTTTTTTTAGGAAACCCGCATAGGCTACTCTTTTTCGATAAGCAACAATAGATCTTTTATATTCACTTTCCCATAGACGGGAGAGCACATACCAAGGGCTTTGTTGAACAAGTTGTGGAGCACTGGTTGTAACGGAAAATAGCCCAAACTGCAGATGGGTCCACTGAGAAGGATCGATCCAACAACCGACCGCTTCAAAGGCGAGCACACTACCGACTGAGCTAAATCCCGCTCTTTTTGGATAGTGTTTGGCACAATTGAAAAGAAAACTGGATAATCACATCATGTTTTTATACATGTGTGTGGTTTAGAAAGAAAGAACACACAATATTAAGAAACATTTTAAATGTTTTTCTTTAAAGTAATTAGTAACTATGTAATCAGGAAGCGTGGTTGTATGAGTGGAGGCGGTTGGCGGTTTTCTACTTTAAAAAACATGATATCAAAGATAAGTCGGTTTGGTGTGGGAAGTGCTTAATACCTTTTATGATAATTAAAACCGTATCGCTGCCACATCAAGAGCCTTAGGGATGTTTCGCCAACATCATGAGTTTGTGTATTCATCAATCACGGAGCGGGATGTAGCTCAGAGGTAGAACGTCTGTTTAGGAAGCGATAGGTCATCAGTTCAATCCTCAGTATAACTGTGTTATCTTCTGTTCCAGTCAGTGATCCATGACTGGTAAGATAGGTTATTGCCTGAAGGACTCGACCCCATTTTACGACGTAGTTCCGCTCTTGTATGATAGAAAGTAAAGTTGATTTTTATCTTGTCAGCGGCTATTGGACGTCATTCACATTGTCATTTTAACACATTTTAGAGGAAACCCGCTGCCGCCACATAGGCTCTCTTTTTGATAAGCAGCAAAGGATCTTTTATATACATTTTCCTATAGACAGGACAGCACATACCATGGCCTTTGTTGAACCAGTTGTGGAACACTGGTTGGAACGGAAAATAGCCCAAACTGCAGATGGGTCCATTGAGAAGAATCGATCCCACGACCGACAGCTTCAAAGGCGGGCCTGTATGATAGAATAACGAGACATAACAATTCGTTAGCATGCTATGCAGCAGACACTGGATTCGTTCACTAATATGTCCAGGGTACGCGAGTGCGGTATGTAATAATGTTGCATTTCATGCTTATGTTTAAACGTCACAAAAAAACTGAAGAAAAAGTTTTAATCCTGGATACAAATTGTTAAATACTGGGATAACTACTTGTTTTACTGTCTGACAAGCAATTTAGATAAAAACTGTGTTAAGTTTAGCAGAGAACAACGAGAAAAAACAGCGTTTAGAGCTATGCACTTGAATTACTTTGTTGTATGTATGTTACAGTATGATTGTGAAACTAGAGGTTTCCTGAACTCCCTGAACATTTCAGTGATTTCGTCAGGGTGTTCATGAAATCCCTAAAATATTCAGGGATTTCATAAAATTCCTAAATGAGTTACTAGGAATTTCATTAATTTACTCGTGAGTAGCTGTTATATACTAATATATAATCTTCTATTATGTAGTGTAGATTTTTGAGTGAATAGGACTGGGAAAATAATGAATAACTATTAATTAAATTAAATATGGCCAGTGTCCAAAAGGGAGTTGGGTATGGACATGCCTGGATCCGCTACTGATTACTCCGACAGTATACCGGATTTTTTACATTTCTGTGGGAGAATAAATTTTAAAGGCAAGCCCACGATGTTTTATCTGTGATAGAAACGAAACGATACTAGGCCAGGAATACGCCGAAGAAGAAGTATCATAACAATTAACATAGGTATCGTTCTTAATCGACTTGGCACTGTCTTGTAACTCTTGCGCAGGTGTTGATAGGTGTCCAATTTACATGTTGTCTACGTCACTGAGCCCATTAATGGACCAGTATGGTGTTGTATGGCTTAATTTAGAGTAAAACAAATTATACTCCTCACACAAATTATGCCGACTATTTTCATTGTAGTACTGTACGGTGTTGTAGATAAATTACTTAATTTACAACAAGTAGTCTACGTCACAGAGCCCATTAATGGACCAGTATGGTATTGTATCGCTTAATGTAGAGTAAAAATATTATACTCCTCATAAAAAGTTATGCATACCGACTCAACATGATTATGCGATGGTGTTTTCTGATCACTGAATTTACAACTCGTTGACCATGTCACAGTAAAAAAAAAAGTTTGTATTACATAAAGACTCCCCTATCTGTCTAGTTTGACGTCCAATACGATGATAAGATAAAAATCAATGTGTTCTAGTCACGTCGTTAAACAAAACAAACTTTACTCTATAACGATAATAGAATTTCATCGCATTGCAGTTTCCATGTCTCACTTTCCTGTGTACATTCCTCCACATAGCATGCAAGATTCTTGAGTTTCAAAATTCAACAATTATTAGCATTTTTGAAAGTTTTCTCTTTTTAATCAATAATGAACCATATACCACAGAAAACAGCATAAATTGAAACATAAATAAATAATACAGTGGACACTGTCTAAACCAGATTCACTTGAGACCAATGGAATATGTTGGTTTAGACAGAGTTTCGGTATAGACAGATTGCATCCAGAGTTACGGAGCTGGACAGGACTTTAAAATCATGCGGTTCACACAAAAATCTGAATTAGACTAATACTGGTTTAGACAGAACATACTGTACGTAGAATGTATAACTTTTTTCAGTGTGTATACTCTATAACGAGAACGGATTTTCTACGCGTGGCAGTCTTCATATCGAGATTTCCTGTGTACATTGTCTACATTTCTGCACACCAC
Source organism: Cyathermia naticoides (assembly GCA_033042655.1). Taxonomy (NCBI): domain Eukaryota; kingdom Metazoa; phylum Mollusca; class Gastropoda; order Neomphalida; family Neomphalidae; genus Cyathermia; species Cyathermia naticoides. The sequence goes on from JAUTWP010034548.1 coordinate 5,162, forward strand.
AACACAGCATGCAAGACTCGTGGCTTTCTACTTATCTCTGTTGAAGATATCATTATATTCCTCCCGTTAGCTAACATGATTATTCTGACAGCCCCTGGCAAACATAAACACAACATATTTTCCAATGCATATTGTTTACTCTTTGGTTAGGTCAACTGATACCGAATAATAACCGAGTGTTTTCCTGTAATCATGTACCACACGCACACATACTCACTCATACACACACTCACACTTAGGCTTGTCATTGCCCCCCCCCCCCCTAAATGGAATTTCTGGATCCGCCACTGGTTGATGTTTGGTTGCCCAACATCATCTCTTGGTTACACGTACATTTTAGGGGTCCAAATGAAATTTACTGGTACAAATGAAATTGGTGACCTCTGAAAACTAACGATGCACCTAATTGTGAGTGTTAATCATCACTGTTGCTCCAGCTCGTCTGGCAGTATGGTCTGTGCCTCCGTTTCTAACCATACACAAACTTTCATAGTGTTCCTGGTGTTGTTTTATGGATTTTCTCGGCTGTGATTAGTTTCCGAAGTACATTTGTGGTAGACCCGGACGCCTGAACAACCGATTGGTTCACCCCTGAGTTTAATTCCAAAACCATCAGTGCATGTGCACTGGATATTAAAAAACCCCAAGCTTTTACAATGTATCACATTTTGTAAATGAACTCTTAACATAGTTTACACGTTAGAGCTGCTTGAAAACACTGAAGTTAAATAACACTAAAACATTCCATTCCTTTCCAATGATCATATCCGTGTTGCCTTGTTAATTATAGAGCTCTTCGCCACCTATGTTACACTATTGGAAAAAAACAATCACAATTCATGACATTGGCTTACTTCTAGGCTACACTACGCTGAATCTTAGCCTACTCTACCAAATGCAATGTTTTTCTAGTGCAATAGGAAAGAGATTATGCCTGTTTTTATTTTACAACCAATAGTACACAACGGTTCACTAAATGATATCCTGTCTATGGAAAAGTAGCCTATCTGGCGATAGAGTGTTTTCTCTGAAGACCTTGTGTCGTAATTACCATATGTTTGACGCCTAAAAGCCACTGATAAAACAATGTGTTGATGCGTCGTTAATCAGCTATTCCTGATTTTTACTTCTTGCATGTGACGAATGATCTAAACCATGTGTGTTCTATTGTAACATGTCTTTAACATGCTCTTTTCCAGACACGACAGCATGTGGACATGTTTTAACGTGCCTACATCACTAAATAAGTGTTCAAGCACTGGAGAGCATAAATTATATCACGGCCTTTTATGAACCAGTTGTTGACCAATGGTTGGAATGGAAAATAGCCCAAGCTACATATGGGACAATTAGAAAGATCGATCCGATGATCGACCGCTTTATTTGAGCTATGCCCCTTTCCCACAATTGAGAGAGAGAGCTAAATGAGATATTCCATTGATTTGGTTGATGTATAAAATAACACAGTTTTTTTAAACAAATTGCATGGGAAGACTATATAAATTAGTTTATAATATTAGAAAAAAACATTCGTTCACTTCATGTCGATAATAAAAATGGCGGCTATAAGTATAAAAAGTGAATAAAAACATCGAAAATAATCGCCAATCTTCAGTGTACAGTCCTCCCCAAATTATCTACATAATAGTAACTTACATGTTTAGCCATCAGCTACAAGTTGAGGCTGTTTCAACAAATTGGCTATTTTATGTTCGCCGTCTTCTCGAGTTTGCTAGCCACGAGGCGAGCCAGACTCATTTGAGATGGAACCGAAAACTTGGAATAGAAAACTCACTTCAACGCCTGGAGGGAAACTCTTTACTATGTTTTTTACTCCTGTAAACAAAACGAACGCTTGTTACGAAAGGAAAGGAATATTTGAGAAAAGACATCTCAGTACTTTGTTTAAAGAACGGCTATTAAGTGTCAAACAAAAGAAAACCGCGGTTTGCACATGCGCTTCTCTTTTATTAGTATGAAGAGTCATTTGTTTTAAAATAATTTATTATAGATTGTATATACCAGATGTGGGACATACATTATTGAGAAGGATCGAACCCACGACATATCGCATCTCGAACGGCAGTTCCAATACAGAGCTAAGTGAAGCGTTTGCTTGTTACGAAGTCGCATTTTGAGAAGCAGTTTTGAGACTCTGCTTGACCCATTAACGTTGTTCTTTGCCATCACAGATACAAAAACTTACACCACTATCATGTAGCCGGTACATTTCAATTTGCGTTTGTAAACGTCAAACGATCAAGGTAAATTTTTGTCAAAATACAATTTTGGTTCTGGTATATTCCTGCAGTAAGAAATAGTTAAACTTATCATTATCCATTTATAATATGAGATGAAAATGATATATATGTATATTTACTATTAGACTTCGAAGTTGGCATTTCATATGCAAATATTGCAGCTTTAAAAACAGCTAATGTTAACCAATGAAAATATTGGTTATCTCGAACTCTCAATACAATAAATAAATAAAATGAAGATATAAAAACCTATCAATCTGTTTACTGTTGAATGTTTTTGTTAATTTTGCGACATCGTATTTACTGTTTCTGAACACTTTAAGCTGAGAATGAACGCGACTTGCATATGCATAAAGCCAAAATCAATACGTCTTATTAAACAACTGTCACGATTGGTTAAACATGCATGCAGCACTTCACAACACAGAATAGTTCAACATCACCAAGTCTCCGAGACGCCAGGTTTTTGTATTAAAATAATATTCTCAATAAAGCGTTCTACGTTACCAGGTATCCATGTGAAAAATACTATTCATGCCTGCATATTACTGTTATTGTAAACAGACATCATTGACGCGCAGGCACATCAATATACCTGGAAATGTTCTTCAAAATATACAGATATTCGTGATATCAGTAATTAGTCCCACCTTCCATTGAGAACGACCACTTGCCGTTGTTAGAGGCTGCTCCCAGTGGAGGCGTGTTTGAACAGTTATCTGATGGAACCACGTAAATACATTTACCTGACCTGATCAGTAGTTATCTGGGCTATATTCCGTTCCAACCAATGACCCACAACTGGTTCATCAAAGGTCGTGATATGTGTTGTTCTGTCTATGGAAAAGTGCATATAAAAGACCCCTTGCTGCTTATAGAAGAGAGTAGCATATGTGGCGGCAGCGGGTTTCCTCTAAAAGAAATATGTCAAAATTACCATATGAATGATATCCAATAGCCGCTGATATGATAAAAATCAATGTGCTCCAGTGGCGTCGTTAAACAAAACACATTTTACTTTGATTAGTAGTTAGCGATAATAATTCCCACTTGATTAAAATACTATATAGACGTATACTTGTATATATCCAGATAGTCGTGATGTTAAGGCCGCCGTCAGTAGAGGTGACACCCGCACTCGAGTAATTTGACCAGAAGCCATTACAATAGTTTTCTAGTATCTAGTAGTAATTGGACATGCCCACGGACCTCCTAGCAAATTCGTGCCACTTTGCGGACTCAATATCGGTAGTCTGTTACACAATGCCACAATCGTTCTGGTGACCACGGATATCAATAATTTGAGATACTTTTCCTATTTGATAATAACATTGTCCAATTTGATTTGATGTCACTGTATAGAAGTAAAGCGAGACATCTAGATATTCGTGATATCAATAAGCATGCCATCTCTTCACGGTAGCCTATGACTCTTCTGAGCAGCCTCCAATACCCATCCATCAAGTGCCCGCTTTCGTTTTACTGTCACTGTTACCTGGTTGATGAAGATAGTCGGCGACCACAGCAGTAACTTGATGCCCATAATATTATTATATATTAGATACCTTCAGGAATTATGTTTTTTCTACTTCTGTCTTCAACAACTCAGCATCTGAAGGTCTTCTAGACAACCATACCCACCTGATCCCTTATAGTGGCCCATAAGCCATTTGTATGTGACAAACTCCTAACAGCACCACAGACCTGTCTTCTTCATAGGTTTTTTGGGAATGTCCATTGAATCATTTTGGCAATGGCGTGCATTGCTTGGTGATCGATTAAGATGGGTAGCCCCTACTTTTAAAATAAGTTTAGGCTAATTTGTTTTAAGAGGATTTAGTATTACTTTATTATGTTTAATAATGTCCTAGTATGTATTCTTCCATATATGTATACCATACATCTTACTTACCAATTTGGTGCAAAATTCCAGGATTGCTCTCAAAAGACCTGGGAAGGAGAGGTTGCAACTTTGAAACATTGTTTATTGATTTACAACACCTGTATGCCAATGTTGTCTGAAAACACGGATTATAAGCATTTTTCACGAGATTCCTAAAACTTAGTTCGAAGTCAATACGAGTCTTATCGTCTATTTAAATTAGCATAATGTGCATGTGCGTAAACACAGAAAGTAATAGATTTCAAAGACCGCGAATCCTTTCTGAGATTTAATGCTCTGCTGTTCACAAAACTACACGAACATCCCATAAATAGACGTATGACGTCATAGTCCAGCGTGGATGCTTTATTTTAAACCATAATGGATACTTAAGACTTCTTTTTTGTGCGGAATGTAATAAAAGGATTACGTATTATGAACACGGCTCTTGGTTACGTCACAACCAATTAAAACAGATTGAGCAATACTCATCACTTCATTGAGAATTTAACAAAACTACAAATACATGGGCAGGTTATTCATTGCATTGGCTACTTGTGTGTATCTTCATAAATCAAGCAGACCTACGTATTCCGTACTCCATACAAGAGACCTTGATATACATACAGGCAATATTGGAACCCACTACTAACGCCCTCTATTTGAAGATTGGTAACACCTATTATGTCCTTTACACAATGACATCACTGATCAATTACATCATCTGTAAAACAATGTCTACCGCAACAATAATAAAAGTGTATGGATCTTCAGATCAATCCTTCTCAGTGGACCCATCTGCAGTTAGGGCTATTTTCCGTGCCAAACAGTGCTACACAACTGGTTCATCAAAGGTTGTGGTATGTCACGTGATATCCTGTTTGTGGGTGCTCTAGTGTCGTTAAATAAAACAAACTTTACTTTATGAAGATGGCACGTGTGTAGTTAAGCTAATTGAAACTTCTTTAAAATATCTTAAGTTTTGGAATATGGCTCTTCCTTGGAAAAAATATTCATATGTGTTATGTGTTTATACCATTTAATTTAATTTTGATGTCAGTGTATATATTCAGTCCACATCCAAGTGAGATGCCCCTTTCCATGTCCAAACCACTATAACCCACCGGCGAATCCAGCATTGTTTAACAGATTTAGAATTGTTCATTACTGTGTATGCGTTAACAGTAAACACATTTTTTTTCATAAATGAGGTTCAAACCACAATACCTCCCCCTAAATCCATCTATAATCAATGTTCCTAGAATAATAAAAAAATGATGACGCTACGCCTCAAATCCACATGTAACTCCAGACAATGCACACTATTAATAAGTTAGTACTGCACTCTATAAAACTTATGGTAAGTTTCTTTATACGGCAGCATGTTGTGTAAGCATACACGTGTTGCCCATTTATACAAGTTTATAGGATGTGTTCGTAATTCACGAGATAACTCGAAACTTGACTCTAATTTTAGACAGAGGACTAATCGTGGGTAACAGAAAGTAGATTGACTGATTTACGTATCTGCCACCTCGAGAGCGATTCCAAAACAAGAACATCGCCTTAAGCCCGGTGTACATGATAATTTCAAACATACCACCTATATGTGTTGAGACTAGGTGAATTATAAACACAGGTGCAAATTGGCTCAGCATCATAGAATTGCAGCAAAGAGCATCGGTATGATTTTATCATCAACTCTTCTTCATTTAATGTGTTGTGGGTTGTGTGTGGGTGTGTTTGTGTGTATGTGTCAGTATGTGTATATGTATGTGTGTATTTGAATATGCGTCAGTGTGTGTGTGTTTGAATGTGTGTCAGTGTTTAAATGTGTGCCAGTGAGTGTGTATGTGTGTGTTTCAATGTGTGTGAAGGTGTGTATGTGAGTGAGTGAGTGTGTATGTGATTGTGTGTATGTGTGTCAGTGTGTATATATCTCAGTTTGTACGTGTGAGTGTGTGTGTGTGTTTGTTTAAGTGAGTGTGCATGTCAGTGTGTGTACATGCGTATCAAGGTGTATTCGTGTCAGTGTGTTTGTGTGTCAGTGTGTGTATGAGTCAGTGTACGTCAGTGTGTGTATGTGAGTGGATATGTATGTGTGTCAGTGTGTGTGTGTGTGTGTGTGGGTATACATACATATGTGTGTATTTGATTCTATATAATTATGTAGATGAATCAGAAATATTACTTCATAGAATCAGAATTAATACTTCATAATGAATCAGATATACTCAGCTCGATGATTCTTGGGATTAACAAGAGAAAAACAAGATGTGTTGGTGAGTGTGGGTTTGTCTGGGATAAATTGATTTGAAAGACTTGATCTCACGTTTAGTTACTTAGTTCTCAGGTAATTTCCTTATGGTAGTTTCAATAATAATAATAATAATGATAATAATAATAATGATAATAGTAATGATGATGATGATGTTTTCTTGTCAGTTCTTTCCCAAAGTGAGTTCACTACGAGCAATGGTAAGGGTAGTCATTTTATGCGATGTTTTACCCACTTTTACATGCTATCTTCTATCTTTGACAACATAATTATTGAACAAACATTTAGGCATCATTGCAGATTTCGTATATGATAGTCTGAGATGTTATCAGTATAACTTTTTTCCCAGTATCGCACATGGTTCAGTCAGGTAGTCTCATGCTAAACTAGAAATACGACAACTTTATCATTCGTATTATTGTCATTTCCTATGCTTTTCACGACAGAATTTATAATTCATTCATCCGCTATATATGTTCAAACTCAATTGTCTAGGGTATGTTTAGGGTATCATCATTCTTCATTTCATATTGGATTCATAAGTACAGATCATGTCAATTTTACCTATAGGTTTGGACATATGGTATTGGTACCACATCTCACGCTCCCATCTTATAATAACCCTTCCGATTCACCATTTACATTCCCATTTCATGTGCCATGTAATGTATTTGATTGCTCTTAGTACATGAAAAAAAGCTTTAGCGTGTCGCAAAATGTTATTGTTTCTCTCAAATAGTTAATCGGTTGTTAGATGGAATTTTAGTGTAACAAATTGGCTAGGAAATCGGAGAAGAATTTTGCTTCCGTCACATATGTTAAACGTATCAAGTAGGATCGATCCCAGTATCTCTTGCACGTCAGTTGATAGTGCTGCATGGAAACAAGGCAGTATAGATAACATATACAATTATCTTGAGACTGATAGAAAACAAAGCTAAATTGTTATCAAAGGAGCTTTCATATGCACTTTCCCACAAACACAATACCACAAATGATGACCTTTATTAAAACACTGGTCTACCTTGGCCAAATGCAATTCCAATAACGTTGTAAAATACATTCAGCTCGGGAGAACATTTTGAATATAAGCTCAACAAGCGCATATATTTGTAGATTATGTAAAATCTAATAACACAATCTTCAATAAGAAGCAAGATTTTTTTTCAAAAGGTGTGAAATCGTGTGAATATTTGTTAATAACATTTCAAAGCGTTATAGTTTGTTTTAAAACCAGAGTTCATCCATCCACGTTCTGACTAAAAACAAGTACCTTTTCATAATTAACACTGACTTTTACCAATACATGTTACTTGTCATCCCCTCTCCAGAATATTACTGTGACTAAAAACAAGTACCTTTTCATAATTAACACTGATTTTTACCGATACATGTTACTTGTCATCCCCCCTCCAGAATATTACTGTGACTAAAAACAAGTATCTTTTCATAATTAACACTGCTTTTTACAAATACATGTTACTTGTCATCCAATCTCCAGAATATTACTGTGACAAAAAACAAGTACCACTGCATAATTCACACTGACTTTGCTCTTTGATTCATCTTCTTTTCCAACCTTTTTTCTTCCCCCTCCCATCTTTACATGCCATGACGCTTTGCCATCCAATCTATTATAAGCATTGGCTTGAGAAAAAACATCCAGTTTTCCAGTATTAACTGTGATTAAGGGTATTTAACCTAA
>JAUTWP010034658.1:0-13285 GCA_033042655.1 Cyathermia naticoides
AGGGTAGGTTATTAATTTAAAACACAACATTGTCACATGTTTTAACATCCACTCAGAAATGACACTTTCTCTCAGGGAAGGTGATTAATATAAAACAAAACATTGTCACATGTTTTAACATCCACTCAGAAATGACACTTTCTCTCAGGGTAGGTTATTAATTTAAAACACAACATTGTCACATGTTTTAACATCCACTCAGAAATGACACTTTCTCTCAGGGTAGGTTATTAATTTAAAACAAAACATTGTCACATGTTTTAACATCCACTCAGAAATGACACTTTCTCTCAGGGAAGGTGTTTAATTTAGAACTATGCTGTTTAGATATAGTATAAAGTATAATGGCATCATTAAACAAAACAAACTTTACTTTTTTTTACAATGTAAGTGTTACTTGTATTTTTACTACAACTATCTTGCAGCAATGGAGTGATGTTTTTTCTCTATATAGTGATTGACCCATTGCTGCATATATCAATATAAATGTTATAATTTTGTTTGTTTACACTACAGCTATCATGCAGCAATGGAGTGATGTTTTTGCCCTATCAGGTTGACAGTCTTGGATCTTGTATAGTGACCGACCCATCACTGCACATATCCGGAGAAATCTGTGCCCATCCAGACATTCCAACTCTCTGCCGCAAACTGAAGGCAGCTTTGAATGACGTCGACCAAGAGAATACGTAAATAGTCTTACATATATAACATGATGTGTACATTTACTAAGATCTTAGTATTATGTAATCCACAATGGTGTATGTTTTTATGTCAACTAGAGTAGCTTGGTATTGTACAAAGATCGGGCCGAAATTATGAAGCACGTTTGATTCTTACACGTGTGTAACTACATACATTTACAATGCTTAAACACGAGTGTTTAACCAAAACAGGCTTCGTAATTTCAGCCCATCATCTTTTTCATGGTATTGTACAATAGTGTTTTCTTGAAACCGATAATATATTTTTCTATTATGTTTTTCTATTACAATATATAGCTTTGCCAAACTTTTTACCATCAGTGTTATATGTCTTCATTGATATCTACTATTTATTGAAATTTGAATTAAAATATTTGACACTTGTTTTAATTTAATATTTTTGTTATTTAATATGTGACATTATTTCATAGGTATTTGCTTGTGATCATTTTCTCTGATATATGTCCATTTGAACCGGAGTGATTCTCAAATGTATTTTCTTCAAAATATGTCACCTTTAGAATTGTTAGTCTCGATGACTTTTAACTATTAAAAACAACTCATCAGTCATCTTCCTAGACGATATTTAAAAAAACTAATTATGGTTATCAAACACATGAATGATTTAATTATGCCCTTTTTTTCTCCAGGGCCCACTCAAAAGAAAGATTTTTAAATGATCTTCGAAAAGCGAGAGAAAACAACAAGGGAGCCATGCTTGTTCAGGTTTGTATGTGTAAAAACATTTCAAGTGAAACATCGTTGAAGCTTTAGTAAAGTTTTTTTTCTTTAAAGTTGCTAGAAACATATTTTTTCAGTTGTTTTAATTCCTTTCAAGGATTATAATTATGGAACAACATGTGTAAAAGTAATGTTGACTCTATTTATGACAGCTATAACTGTCAGAGATGTGTGTTGAGTAATCACCTGTCATCTGTCCTCCCACTTAACAGTGACACCTACATAACATAAACATTCTCCACTAGGCTCTTTTATACTACTACTAGGCTGTTTGACACCATTACGTTTCACAGTCAGATTTACTGGATGTTATGATACTTTCCTGTCATCTATACACATTTGGACACAGGCCAGCAATTTTATCTATTTATATCTATTTCTCTAAAAAAAAATAAGCTACTCTATATGTCGATGACCCAGCAGTGGTAAATTTTAAATAACTGTTTGATTAAGAGTAAATTAATGATTATTTAGGCTCTGGAAGCGATGCGAAGACGAATAGATGACCCATCAATGAAAATTTTAAATAACTGTAAGAATAAATAAATGATTGTTTAGGCTCTGGAAGCGATGAGAAGACGAATAGATGACCCGTCAGTAATGTCGGAGAATGTTATATTCAACATGATGCTGTCCTACAGAGACATTCAGGTAAACAGTATTTATTAAGTACTAAATTAATTGTAATTGTGAGTAAACACTTGGAGGATATAACTAAACCTGTACACATAGATTATTTTCTCAGCATGTGAAATTATATAATTATTTGAAAGCATCGTTAACCATGTTTATTTGATTGTACCAGACTTGGGTAGGATTCAGAACAATACTGTCAGCAAGTGAAATTATATAATTATTTGAAAGCATACTTTAATCTTCTGGTTTTCTTGGTAGGACTAAGATGTGATTGTAAAGGTCTTACAATATTGTCAGCAAATTGAAATTAAATATTTGAAATCACACTTTAAGCTTGTTTTATAGATAGGACTATGATATGATTATAAAGCTTGTACAAGACCTGGGTAGGATTCAGAATGATGTTGTCAGCAAGTGAAATTAAATAATTATTTGGAATCACACTTTATGCTTGTTTACTTGATAGGACTATGGTGTGATTGTAAAGCTTGTACAAGACTTGGGTAGGATTCAGAACAATATTGTCAGCAAGTGAAATTAAATATTTGAATCACACTTTAATCTTGTTTTCTTGGCAGGACTATGATGCAATGGTGAAACTGGTTGAAGATTTGGGTAGGATTCAGAATAACAAGGTTGTCAATGCGGTGGCTATACAACAACTCTATGCCTTTGCTCTCAACAGGTTAGTGAGGCAAATCTCAGATATATTCAGTTTTTTGTCGTTCGTCATTTTATTTACATGTAAAAGAAAACATTCTTTGGTTCCAATTAGCTATTCTAAACCGTTTATTGTTTGAGTGAATGAAATAAATTCAATGGTATTCATGGTTTGTAACTATTAAAATTAAATTCTCATCATGTAATAAAATACTTTCCTATGGGATAATCTTGAATTTATTTTGTTTATTTATTTAAAAAAAAAAATAGATGGTGGCTAGGGCTAAGTATTAACCAAAGACTGGAAATAGTTTTTTTTCCTTCGTTTTTTTCTTCATATTTTCCTTAACCAGTTGCTTTTAAATACTGTTTTCCATCTTACATTGAGTTTTTATTATTAAAAGTTGTTTGATTCTGTGTAGGAGAAACAAGAATGGTGATCGTGACAAAGCTCTGGCGGTGATCAAACAAGCCATGAGTGATTCAGAGACTCAGGTTCCTGACATGATCTGTTTGTGTGGTCGCATATACAAAGACAAGTTCATAGAGTCTGACTACGACGACCACTCAGCATTGAACAATGCTATAGACTGGTGAGTTATACTTTATATAGCGTGGACATATTATACAAGCGTGAGTATCATACGAAAATTATGAAACAAGTTTGCATTCTTTTAGTACAGGAGCGAGATATAGCTCAGTCGGTAGGGTGCCAAACTTTACTTTATACGAGCATGAGTATAATACGAAAATTATGAAACAAGTTTACATTCTTTTAGTACAGGAGCGAGATGTAGCTCAGTCGGTAGGGTGCCAAACTTTACTTTATACGAGCGTGAGTATCATATGAAAATTGTGAAAAGAGTTTGCATTCTTTTAGTACAGGAGCGAGATGTAGCTCAGTCGGTAGGGTGCCCATCTTTATAGCAGTCGGTTGTAGGATCGATCCTTTTCAGTGGTCCTAGCTGCAGTTTGGGATATTTTCCATTCCTACCAATGTTCCACAACTGATTCATCAAAGGCCGTGTTATGTGCAGTCCTGTCTGAAAAGGTGCACATAAAAGATCCCTTGCTGCTTATCAAAAAGAGTAACCTTTGTGGCAGCAGCATGTTTCCTCTAAACGAAATGTGTCAAAATGACCATATGAATGATCTCCAATAGCCGCTGATAAGATTAAAAATCAATCTGTTCCAGTGGCATCATTAAACAAAACAAACTTTACTTTATTCGAGTGTGAGGACCTTACGAAAATTATGAATTTGCATTCTTTTAGTACAGTTAGGATGTGGAGCTTGCTAGGTTATGGACTAAAGATATAATTAAGCTATATGGATCAATTAGGGATCAATCATTAGGAAATCTAAAGTGTTAAAATTTATATTCTTGGTTTTAAATGTACTTTTTGGCATGCTTTTTATGCTATATTTTTAATATCATGTCATTAAATTGATAAATGTTTAATTATCGCAAATGGGTGAAAGATTCTCGCAGTGACATTAAACTAAATATTCACTCTCTCACTTAGGAAATCTTTGAACTTTATATATCTGACTAACCTTTATTACAGAACAACCTTTATTATCCATGTAATACAGTTAAATATAATTGGTGATTCACACATGTAATAACTATTTCATGTGCACTTACGTCTTTGAATACATGATGATAAATTATGTCACAGATTCTCATGAACACTTGATTAATTATTAATAACGTTAAATACACCAAAAGAAGATAGTTTCTAAACAATAAAAAAAGGTTTTGTTGTTGCAGGTACCGCAAAGGTTTTGAGGTTCAACCTAACGAATATGCTGGAATAAATCTTGCTACACTTCTTGTTATATCTGGAAAGGATTTCTCTTCTTGCCAGGAACTTCAAAGAATAGGTTTGAAAATTACTTTGTTTTGTGGGATATTTTAATGGTTCATGGTTCTCATGACGTCCAATAACTGATGATAAGATAAAAGTCAATGTGCTTTAGTGGCGTTGTTAGATAAAATAAACTACTTTTATATGTATGACGTCCAATAGCCGATGATAAGATAAAATGAATGTGCTCTAGTGGTGTCATTAAATAAAACAAACTTTACTTTTATGTGTATGACGTCCAATAACCGATAAGATAAAAATTAATGTGCTCTAGTGGTGTTAAATAAAACAAATTTTACTTTATATGTATGACATCCAATACCCGATGGTAAGATAAAAATCAATGTGCTCTAGTGGCGTTGTTAAATAAAACAAACATTACTTTTATATATATTACGTTCAATAGCCGATGATAAGATAAAAATCAATGTACTCTAGCTGCATTGTTAAATAAAATAAACATTACTTTTATATATATTACGTCCAATAGCCGATGATAAGATAAAAATCAATGTACTCTAGCTGCATTGTTAAATAAAATAAACATTACTTCCAGAAGTTTAGAGTGAGTCTTCAGAATGGGAGATCTTTCTGAGGTTCACTACAGGTATAATACTAAACAACTTGATTGGTAAGAAGGGAAGTTTGCAGTCTCTCACAGATTACTGTAGTTGTGTGTTTATGTGTAGTTGTGTGTTTATGTGTAGTTGTGTGTTTATGTGTTTTATTTCACTACAGGTATAATACTGAACAACTTGATTGGTAAGAAAGGAAGTCTGCAGTCTCTCACAGATTACTGGGATGTGGCCACCTTCTTTGAGATCAGTCTTCTTGCCAACGACTATGGGAAAGCCATCCAGGCTGCGGAGTGCATGTTTAGACTCGAACCTCCAGACTGGTTAGTTTGTTATGTTATATTTACACCTTCAGGTATATTTTCAAAGGGTAAAATTGTGTACCCTAAAATTTCATGTTTTTTTTTAATTTTAGATATCAATAAAATTGCCATTAAGTATTCAGTACCTGTAACCAGAGTGATATAAATAAAAAAAATAAAAATAGAGCCTACCCTAAAAATTTCATGTTTTTTTTAAATATCAGTGAAATTGTCATTAAGTATGCAGTAACTCTAACCAGAGTGACATAAAAAAAATAGAGTACTCTAAAAACATTCTGCAGGAAAGCTTGACTTTAAACTCAAAAAAACCTTAGTGCTTTTTGGTAAAAGTCGATGGTGTTAATATTGTTTTAAGCAGTATGTTTTTTAATTGAAGGTATCTCAAGTCGACAGTGGGCAACATTACTCTGATCAACCGGTTCAAGAAGGATACTTCAGCCAGTTCAGACACTCAGAAACAGGTACGCAGAGTTTGATATGATTTAATAATACTAACAGAAGGTTCATTCCACCAAATCAAATACCATAGCTTGCTGTACTTAAACATATAGTATACCAGTCACAATATACACCATGGGCCATATGTGCAAAGACCGTATACATTTAAATGCGTTTAACTCCATATATTTTACATGCAAAATATCCACTGTTTAGTAGATAAATGCGTTAAACACTTCATGCATATGGCACCTTAACTATAAATACTTCATATAAGATTACATGTTTGTGGTATACAGCATTTTTCTGTGATTTCAGATTTTTCTATTTTGGATGGATTTCTTTGTTGAGGCCACCAAACCTGACTGTGAAATCACAAGCTCTAGCTTTCCTGTAAGTATAATATTTATTGGTTATTAATCAGTAGTGCATCTACCTTTAAAGCGGTTGGTCGTCAGATCGATCCTTCTTAGCGCACCCATCTGCAGTTTGGGCTTTTTCCGTTCCAACCAGTGCTCCACAACTGGATTATGTGGAATGTGCTATCCTGTATGTGGGAAAGTGTATATAAAAGATACCTTGCTGCTTATCAAAAAGGGTAGCCTATGTGGTGGCAGTGGATTTCCTCTAAAGGAAATGTTTCAAAATTACCATATGAATGACATCCAATAGCCGCTAATAAAATAAAGGCTCTAGTGGTGTCATTAAATAAAACACTTTTCTTTTTAATATACATGGTATTAGCAATTTATCTTTATAGTGAAAAAATATATATGTTTTCCTCATCTTTTTTATATTGTGTACTATTAAATGTTTACTATTAATTTACAGGTTTTAATTCTTGAGCCGTCAAAAGTCTTGATACCTAGCTATATTCAAGTAAATTCTGAAACAGATGATAAGGTAATTCTTCTTGTTTCTGTATTAAGATATTTTATACATGCTACCATTGTGTTTTTTTGTAATACATATAAGTTATTAATAACATTTGATGATAAATATCAATGTGCTCCAGTGGTGTCATTAAATAAAACAAACTTTTTTTCAACAACTAATGATAAGATAAAAATCAATGTGCTCTAGTGGCATAGTTATATTAAACAAACTTTACTTTTTCTATTTCATTTGTTTTTCAATAGCCAATGATAAGATAAAAATCAATGTGCTCTAGTGGCATACTTATATGAAACAGATGACTTTCTATTTCATTTTTTTCATTAGCCTATGATAAGATAAAAATCCATGTACTCTAGTGACACTTATATGAAACAAACTTTACTTTTTCTATTTACTTTTTTTTTCTATAGCCAATGATAAGATAAAAATCAATGTACTCTAGTAGCATACTTATATGAAACAAACTTTACTTTCTATTTCAGTGTGTAAAAATGTGGCACGTTTCTCAGGACCTCAAAGATCGTGGACTTAGTGAATGGACATTTCCCATTGACACGGTCAAGCGTGTTAGGTCAGTTTTAACATCCTTCTATTATCATGTTTATCTGATTGTTTTTCTGTTATGACTGTTACAGAGGGGCAGGCATCAGACACTATCACCCATGTTCTTGTATTTTTGTAATGTTTTTAATACAGTGGGTTCTGTCTATACCAGCACTCTATCTATACCAGCACTCTATCTATACCAGCATTTGTCTAATCATGATTTCTGTGTAAACCAGCATTTCAAAATCCTGTCCATCTCCATAACACTGGATAAAATATGTCTATACTGGCACTGTCTAAATCAGCATTTGTCTAATCAGGATTTCTGTGTAAACCAGCATGATTTCAAAGCATGTTTTCAAAGTCCTGCCCAGCTTCATAACACTGGATAAAATATGTCTATACTGGCACTCTGTCTAAACCAGCATTTGTCTAATATGGATTTTTGTGTCAATCAGCATATTTCAAAGTCCCATCCAGCTGTAACACTGGATGAAATTAGTCTATTCTAGCTCTCTGTCTAGTGGCATATTTTGTTGGTTCTAAGTGAATATGGTTTAGACAGAACCCAGTGTACTATATAGTGTTTGGTTTTTAAGCCTTACTTTGACTGAAAGGTTTGACAGTTGATTGGTGTTTACAATTCAGGCCTCGAATTTAATGGCGGCACCAGCTGCAATTGCCACCGGTGTTGTATAAATTGCCGTAGGTGAGGTGCTTCAACGGTGGCATTTTTTTGCAGCCGTATGAGCCTAATAATTAGTGCTGTTAGTGAGCCTTTTATTGTGTTTATTTATTGTTTGTTAAGTTTTACAAAATTGCCATAAGCTGAATCACAATTTCAATCGGTGAGCCTTTCACCGATGGTGGACAAAAATTAACAAATTGCTGTGGGTTACAAATTCTTAAATTTGAGCCCTGCAATTTGTACAAGAAAGACTTTAGGTCTTTATTCCTGTGTTTCGACTGTATGGTTTGTTTTTAAGCCTTTATTTAACTGTTTGCTTTGGTAATGTATTTAAGGAGTGGGATATACCTTTGAAGCTGTCGGTTGTGGGATCTGCAGTTTGGGCTATTTTACGTTCCAACCAGTGTTTCACAACTGGTTCAACAAATGCCGTGGTATGTGCTGTCCTGTCTATGGGAAAGTGGATGTAAAAGTTCCCTTGCTACTTATCAAAAAGAGTAGCCTATGTGGCGGCAGCAGGTTTCCTCTAAAAATGAGTAAAAATTACCATATGAATGACGTACAATAGCCACTGATAGATAAAAATCAATGTGCTCTGGTGGCGTCGTTAAATAAAAACAAACTTTATTTGATAATGTGTTTCTGTTTACAGTTTATACAAGCGAGATTCGAGGGCTTTGTTCCTGTACGTACAGGACGTGTCGGATGATGATTTTCACTTCTTTTTCTCCTCAGAGGCACAGAAACTGAGGTAAAATCTTACTGATATCCTCTCATAGTACACACAATCATCAGTTAGTCTTGCTTAATTCTGTATCATTGATTTGTGAATAAATTGGATTAAATAGTTCTGTATTTGCTAAATTTCATCAAAAAAAGAAAAGATTTTATTAATTGGAATTCATATATTGTAAAATAATATAATATACAGGTTAGGCCAGGAATATACTGAATAAAATAAATCAGGTTGATATGATTTTTGATATTGAATTATTAAAATTGAAATCTCGAATAAAAAGATACAGGTCGACACATTTTCTTAGGTCGAGTTGTATGTCTGAAGAACATTATTGTTGGAAGTGTGTCTACCTTTGAAGCGGTTTGGGCTAGTTTGGGCTATTTTTAGTTCCAACCAGTGGTCCACCACTGGTTCATCAAAGGCTGTGGTATGTGCTCTTCTGTCTGTAGGAAAGTGCATATAAAAGATCACTTGCTTCTTATCAGAAAAAGTAGCTATGTGGCGGCAGCAGTTTCCTCTAAAAGAAATGTGTCAAAATTACCATATGATTAATGTCCAATAGCTGATGATAAGATAAAAATCAATGTGCTCTAGTGGCGTTGTTAAATCAAACAAACTTTACTTTTTACTGTTATTTTTCAGGTTTTATAATTTGATGGATTGCCTGGTTGTAAATCCTGACTGTTGTTCTAATGCTGATGATTATGAAGACACACTTGAGGTCAGTAGTTTAATAATTATAAAAATATATCTAAATATCTCTTTTTAAATAACAAATTCATGGTTTCAAGTAAACAATAAAAATACCTATGAATCTGTTCACTTTATTCCTAATTTATAACTCATCTGATTTTGTAATTTCAATTTTGTAGAAGAGATTGTTTACAAAATGTTGTATATCATTTTGAGTAAAAACAAATTATTGTACAATGTATAGCACATTGAAATAATAAACATGGAACAAAAATCAATAGCACATATCACGTTTTTGGGAGTGGATGTAGCTCCAGAGACTGAACATCCTGTGAAGTGGTTAGTCGTTGGATCAATCCTTATCAGCGGATCCATTAGCATTTCGGTATTTTCCATTCCCACCAGTGGTTCATCAAAGGCTGTGGTATGTGCTGTCCTGTGTGGAAAAGTGCATATGAAAGACCCTTTGCTGCTTATTGGAAAAATTAGAGTCTGAATATGATGATAAGGAAACCGAGTAATGCAGGGGGAATGTATGGTCCTATGTATTAAATAATAATTTATATATTTGCAGTATGAGTATGATGATAATGGGAACAGATTTATACTAGGCAGGGGGACATATAGTACTCTATATTAAATAATAATTGATCTATTTGCAGTACGAGTACGAGTATGATGATAAAGGAAACAGGGTTATGCTTGGCAGGGGAACGTATGGTGCTGTGTACGCTGCCAGAGACAAAAAGACACAAGTCAGAATTGCGGTCAAAGAAGTTCCTGAAAAATTCCAACAGTAAGAATGTTTAACAATATAAT
The DNA here is from genome assembly GCA_033042655.1 of Cyathermia naticoides. Classification (NCBI taxonomy): domain Eukaryota; kingdom Metazoa; phylum Mollusca; class Gastropoda; order Neomphalida; family Neomphalidae; genus Cyathermia; species Cyathermia naticoides. The sequence goes on from JAUTWP010034658.1 coordinate 10,331, forward strand.
AATTTATTTATTGTCTTTCTGTAGATTTGTTTAGTGTTGGAGAACTCCCACCCATTACCATGTAAATACAGATTGTTATATAATCAAATATGTTTGAAATCTTTTTAAGAGTAATACATGTATAATTACCAAATGAGATTCCAGAATTTTTGTTAAATTATTTTCATGTGTTCAAGTACATTTGTATTTTCAAAATAGCAAATCTATTTACATTTATTATTACAGTGCATAACATTTGACATGGACAATCTTGTTGTTCAGCTGCCCCTTATGCAATATCAATATCAACATAAATAATGGATCATTCGTGCAAAAGCTTTAATTGTCAGAAAATATAAACAAATTAATGTTTGTTGGCTAATTTCATTACTATTTTTTTAAGAACATAATAAGAGAACAAGCCTAACATTACAGGAGTTAGAAAGATACAATGTATTCCTTTGAAACCAACATCGGGGTTTGCTGCTGAACTAATGAAGAAAATTATTCATGTAAATGCTAAAACCACATGAACAACATGTTGCTTGTATGAAAAATTCCAATTTTATGCCCTGCTTTTATTGGAATCAATGTGAATTTTTTTTTTTAGATAAGTACAACCCCTTCATGAAGAAATCAAATTGCACAGCCGACTGAGTCACCGGAATATAGTGAAATATTTAGGATCTGCCAGTGAAGGGGGAATGTTCAAGATTTTCATGGAACAAGTTCCTGGAGGTATGATCATTCTTTTTGTTTTAAAGTCAATATAATTGTTTATGACATTTAAGTTTTCTTGCAGATTAACTAATTAAAATAGTTTTTCTACTAAGGTGAACCTAAATTTCAGAATATAGCAAAATATATATATTTTTTAAAAATATTGCCATCAGATGTGCTGTTGTGTCTTGGAAAGTGCATATAAAAGACCCCTTGCTGCTTATCAGAAAGAGTAGCCTATGTGGCGGCAGGGCATTTCCTCTGAAAAAAATCTTTCAAAATGACAATAAATTATGTATGACGAACAATGGCCGATGATAAGATAAAAATCAATGTGTTATAGTGGCATTGTTAAATAAAACAAATGTTAGTCTTTTCTAATAATAATGAAAGACAATTTTAACTTACTCTTTGTGACTTTGTTAATAGGAAGTCTTTCCCAGCTGTTGAGGTCAAAGTGGGGTCCACTCAAAGATAACGAATCTACAATTACGTATTACACAAAACAGATCCTAGAAGGATTGAAGTATTTGGTGAGTTTGTTTTATAATGTTTATAAATCTTATCTAGTCCTCTAAATAAATGTTTTACTAAACTGTTGCAGTGACATTTTTATTATTACATACACATTCAATCTTATTATAGTAATAAAAGGCATTCCAAGCCATGCAATGAAAGAATCTTTTATGGAACATAATTTATGTTCGATAAAAGCTGAAACTTTTTTTAATGAACAATACCCTTTTTTATGGTTTCAGTTATCTCCCTTGATCGTGAATTATTATTTTATTTATTTTACTATTATACAACAATCTATTATTTTCAAATATTATCATTAAAATTAGCTATGCAGTCTTGGTGTTGCGCTCAATAAAATCATGCCATAAATAGGAGCGAATTTTTTTTTTAAATATTTAAAATGTTTTTCTGTTCAGCATGACAACAAGATAGTTCACCGTGACATTAAGGGAGACAACGTGCTGGTGAATACGTATAGTGGGGTTCTCAAGATCTCAGATTTCGGCACATCAAAGAGATTGTCTGGAATAAATCCTTGTGCTGACACATTTGCAGGTATATCTATGTTATAAATATAAAACAAGCTATTTGGTTTATATGTCAAACATTTATTGATTTTTTTTTTGGTTGGGTTATGGTGTTTAATGTCTACGTTTAGAGCCAGGCTGTTATAGCAGATGCCTCTTCTGACCGCAGTTTATGGATTTATCCATCCACGGCATCTGGGACAGGAAAGAAAAAATGTTTTGCTTTATTGTTTGGTTTATATACACTAAGTAAAAGTCTTTGTGATTAATGAGAGTAGGAAATGCATCATTTTAAATATAGAATTTTTTACTTGTGTTGTAAATGTCAGTTCAGTGGAAGATTTGTTGTTGAGATGGAACAGAAATCCAGTAAAGTATCAAAGCAGACAGTGTAGCCAATACAAGATTATTAAAAAATAGTCAGATTGAGTTTCTTATAAATTACTTCTCAAATTCCAGTAATATGAGATTAATGGTCTTTAAATATGCACTAGAATAGGTTATTGCATAAACAGAAACAACTTTTTGATTTCTCTAAATGCTGATGTTTTCATTTTTAACTCAGGAACAATCCAGTATATGGCCCCAGAGGTGATAGATAAAGGAATCCGGGGATATGGACCTCCAGTATGTAAAGTTTACCATGTTTATACATTTGTAAACACTATTTTGTTTACAAAATAGAGGTTTTACAAAAAATATTTAATTCACTTTTTGTAACTAAACATTTTATAATTCTAGTAGTCTGTTGTTTTAAATTACTTTATAAAATGAATTACATGATTATGAACTAAATGTTTAATGTCTTCTTTGTTCCAGTATGCTGTATTTTTTAATATTAATTTTAGTATTAAAATATTTGTTTTTAAAAAGAACCAAATGGATGTATACAGTTTTGAAATGAATTCTTATTGGATCTGTATTTTGGGTACAATCATTTTTCCAACTGACCCAGTATTATATTTTTAACAGGCTTATTTAAATGGACTAGAACCGTATTAACAGGTATAAACTGGTGCATCAAAACACATAAAAAAATATTTGTTGGCTACATTGGTTATTCACTTACCAATCTGGAAATTTCCGTGGTCAAACTCTACCACGTAAGTATGATAATCGAGAAACAAAAAACCAAAAAACGCACCAGCTTTAGCCGAATATTGCAAAAGAATCCAAAAGTAAACTTTGTCTGGCAGACAATGTTTACTTT
>JAUTWP010034769.1:0-13284 GCA_033042655.1 Cyathermia naticoides
GCGGCAGCGGGTTTCCTTCTAAAAATGTGTGTCAAAATGACCATATGAATGACGTCCAATAACCGATGATAATAAAAATCAATGTGTTCCTGTGGCGTCGTTAAACAAAACAAACTTTACTTTCATCTAAGATATAGCTCAATCGGTAGTGTCGCCCTGTGAAGCGTTTGTCTGCGAAAGTGCATATAAAAGATCCCTTACTGCTTATCAAAAAGAGTGTTTGATGTGGCAACAGCAAGTTTCCTATGAAGAAATGTCAAAATTACCATATGAATGACGTCCAGTTATGAATGACAATATAAAAATCAATGTGCTCTAGTGGCATTGTTAAACAAAATAAACTTTACTTTCATCTAAGATATAGCTCAAACGTCCAGTTATCAATGACAATATAAAAATCAATGTGCTCTAGTGGCATTGTTAAACAAAATAAACTTTACTTTTACAATAGCCACTGATAAGATAAAAATCAATGTGTTCTAGTGGCATTGTTAAACAAAATAAACTTTACTTTAGCAACTTTAACTTGGTGGACAAACATTTGTTTGTAGTCTTGTGGGGCATGGGACCTACCTAGACCATCCACCTGTGATGTGGTTAGTCATCGGATTGATCATTCTCAGTGGACCCATTTGACTTCGGCTATTTTCGGTTCCATCCAGTGGTCCACAACCATTTCAATAAAGACTGGCATCTGCCAGCCTGTCTGTTGTATAGTGCATGTAAAAGAACCTTGCTGCTGATGAGAAAGAGCAAGTGTGGTGACAGCGGGTCATTTTGGTAACCATGAACTGTAAATATTTTAAGTTTGACACAAAATAGTTGCTGATTAAAAATAAAATGTGTTGGGTTATCATTAAATAAACAATGACTTTTTGTTTAATTTTCTAAAATAATAATTAGTTTTTGTAATTTCAGACTGGACTCAAGTGGTCGGTCCACCCCAGAGTATGGAATACGAAGAGTGGGTGACGTCACTGGCCGGAGAACACCTGACATGAGTGGCCGACGCACGCCGGACATGAGTGGAAGAAGAACTCCGGACGTCAGCGGACGACGAACTCCTGATTTCAGCGGGAGAAGAACTCCTGACCATATGTCTGGTCACAAGACACCGGAGCCTCAGTTCCGCAATCCCCGAGTGGGGGCGCTGTTCAACAAATGGCGTCAGGTTTGGCTGATGGCCATGGACCGACAGAGAAAATTACAAGATGCTCTTGATTATCTTAATGAGGTTTGTGATAATTCTGGAATTTATATACAAGAGACTATAATTCATGTGATAACATTAGATTTTTGTATACATGTAAACTATAATTTAAAACTATCATCTCTCCTTTTTATCTTGTTGGTAGCGTGGCTGCCTTTGAAGTGGTCGGTCGTCAGATCGATCCTTCTCAGTGGACAACTGCAGTTTGGGCTATTTTCTGTTCCAACCAGTGCTCCACAACTGGTTAATCAAAGGCTGTGGTATGTGGTTTCCTGTATGTGGGAATGTGTATATAAAATATCCCTTGCTGCTTATTGAAAAGAGTAGCTTATGTGGCAACAGTGGGTTCTCTAAAAGAAATTTCTCAAAATTATCATATGTATGATGTCCAATAGCCGCTGATAAGATAAAAATCAATGTGCTCCAATGGTGTTGTTAAACAAAACAAACTTACTGAAACTGTTATAGGTTGAGAGAATGAAAAATTTTGACTTTGATGACTGGAGGAGGAGATATCTAAGATGGATGCATCACAACAAAGCTCGCATCATGGATTTCTTCAGACGACAAGATCGAGATCGAGACGGCCGCGTCACAAGGAAGGAATTTATAGATGGGATTTTCATATCCAGTAAGTTTTACTTTGAAATATTTGAAGAAAAAATACCTATGTTATGAATGTTATATTTTGTTTGTTTTTAAATAATAACAGTTGTCCACATCTGGTTTATCAAAGCCTGTGGTATGTGCTGTACTGTCTGTGGAAAATGTATAAAAGACCCCTTGCTTCTAATTGGAAAGAGTAGCTTATGTGGTGACTGCAAGTCTAAAAACCTGTCAGAATGATAATAATTATGCTGTTGTTAAACAATGTGCTCTAGTGTTGTTAAATTTAAAACAATTTTCCTCTCTGTTTTTATTTTTATTATTTATTTTTTTATAATTAACTGTTATATTTTTCAGAGTTTCCAACGTCTAAGTTGGAGATGGAGGCGGTGGCTAACATCTTTGACAAAGATGGTGATGGATTTATCAACTACAAGGAGTTTGTTGCTGCTCTCAGACCCGACAGAGAGGTGAGATTCTTCAACTTAAAATGGTTTTAAATCCAAGATGGCTGCCATACCATAAAGTAGAAATCTGTTTAGATAGAATTGAGACGTAGCTCAAGAATGCAGCTGTAAAGCAGTTAGTCAGTGGATTAATCATTGTCAGAGGGCAGCGGGTTTGCTCTAAAAGAAATGTCGAAATAGTGATATGTACGACATCCAATGTGTTCTAGAGGCATCATTAAATAAAACAAACTATATTTATTTCATTAAATAAACATTATTTTCTTTATGTAAACAATATGATTGTATTTGTAGCCTGCGGAACCAGCAACTGATGCTGACAAGATTCAGGACGAGGTGAAACGCCAGTGTAACAAATGCACGTGTATGAGACAGTTCAAAATACACAAGATTGGAGAAGGCAAATACAGGGTATGAAAACATAAAATACACCTTTTTGCTTACCAAAAAGGGTAGTATATGTGGTGGTAAAAAAAGTAGGTTATACAACAGTAACAAGTTTCTTCTGCAGACTATGTGCATCAAATACTGTTTGGTCAAGTCACCATTTAATAATTGTTTTAATTTCTACACTGATTTATTTTAAACAATTTTTTCTTTTCTTAAAATTTAACCATGAAATTACTTCCAATAGTCGATTTGTTTTGTGCTGTGTGTCATAAAATAAAATAAATTATTTTTTAATCTTCGTAATTACAATTCATTTTTCTTTTCAGTTTGGTGATTCGCAGAAGTTGCGCTTGGTACGTATTCTGCGCAGTACTGTGATGGTTCGGGTTGGAGGAGGTTGGATCGCTCTCGATGAATTCCTAGTCAAGAATGATCCTTGCAGAGGTAAGAACACAACATTGAAATTATCATTCAAAACATTGAACAGAAATAAGTCTGGTTGAGATCTTTATTAGCTGTTTAGAATTGAAATTAATAAGCCAAAACATGTAAATTATTACTTTAAAATATTGAATAAAAATAAGTGTGGTTGAGATCTTTATTTTACAACATTGAAATTATACAAAACACTGAACAGAAAAAGTCTGGTTGAGCTCTTTATTGTCTGTTTAGCATTAAAATTAACAAGATCGATATTTTTAATTATGATTTAAATGTGATTGCAGAATTTATTTACTATAATATTTTAATTCTTCTCAAATAAAGTGTATTTTCATGTATTAAATTAATTTTAATTATTAATAAAAGTATTTTTAAAACAATGTATTACATGCTATTTTGAAAAAAAATTCTTTACCTTTTAAATGTTTAAATAAATTAAATTAATTTTCTTTCATTAAATAAAATAACTATTCTTCAAATTACCTTTTAAAACAATGTATAACATATTATGTACTATTTTGAGTTCTTTGATGTTTACCTTTTATATGTGTAAATGTTTTAAAATGAGTCTTTCGTGCATGTTACTATAAATAGAATTATTCTGTGTGTATCACTATGTGTTGTAATCTGTCAGTTCGGTCAACTGTTTTCTCATTTAAACACATCATAAGATATAGACAATAATAGCTGTTTATTTTTAAAACACCCTTTATTAGATAATTTTTATCAACAATAATGGCTGAGTTTATTTTTGAACTGAATTATCAGGGATTTACTTTCAACGAATTAAAAAAATTACAAGTGCAAATATAGTAGACATATCTTTTTTTAAATTATTATTTTATATGTAATTTTGATAAAATAAAATATTGTTATATTTATACAAATTACAAAATGGAATGTTTCATTGCACTACTTGATTCTAGTTTGAACTTTTTACATAACTGTCATGTTTCTTTTTCTTTGCTTATGTATCATGCATTTTAGTATTTCATCCAACGTTACCTACATTTCTAAATTATCATGTTTGAAATAATTAATTTATATTTAGTTTTTATACAACTAAAGAATATTTGTACCTGTAATTTAAATTACCTGTTGCTAGGTAACTAAGTCATAAAATGTAATGTTGTGGTAGCAGGTGATAACATTTTGTTTAATTTGCATCAAATCTATTTTTTATTACCGTAATTTCAGGTAAGTGAAAATAACAGAAATTATTGTAAAGTTTATATTTTTTTGATACATTTAAAATTATTAAAATAACAGAATGGCGTAATTTGTAGTAACAAATAATTTACTGCAGAATTCTACAAATTTTAAAATTAAAATGTTGATTTTGTTTTAATAACATAGTTTAAAATACCTAGGTAAGTAAAAAGAGAATGACGTAATTTGTAATAATTAAGAATTTACTGCTAAATTCACTAAAAATTATAATTAAAATTTTCATTTTATTATAAGAACATACAGTTGAAAGTAAAATAATTTACACATGTTGATTTCATTATAAGAGCATGGTACCCTATACCGTATTGGTAAGTGACGTTCCGCTAATGAAGGGTTAATTTGGTGGTTTATTAATACAGGTATTTTAATACAGGTTATTGTTTATTAATACAGGGACTTACACAACAGGTGAATTAATAGTTCTAACAGTTTAATTAACTAATTGGGTTTTAATTATTATATGGACGTATAATCTATAATTTTCACTTTATGCCAACCAGAATTTAAGAAAATGAACACCTCGTTAGGGTGTAAGTATGCGGAGAGGGTATAAAACATAATTATATTAATCAAGCTTAGTTAGTTTACGTAGATGATCACATCTAGCTTGGTCGTGTGGGTTCCGCTTCAACTAGTCGATGACAAGGTTTTTATTACGTGACGTCACTGTTCGATGTCTTTTGTTTCTTCTGTGTGCTTTCGAAGTTGTCCCGTTTCATCATTTCCCGTCTTCATTGAATGTTTGCATTGCACACATTTTCTTTAGTATCATTGGCCGATTAAGAATCATTTTCTGTTAGTGTTTTAAAATTACACAAATATTAATTTAATTTGTAATGTTGCTCACATAATCTTATTCCATATAACAATTTTTTTTTTTGATAATAAATAATTGCCATAGTTCTCATAACAACATATTCTGTAATGAGTTAATAACACCTACGCACATTGTTTAATCAGTGCCTATTAGATGTCATTCTGACAGTTTCATATTAGTATTAGTAGCAAGGGATATTTTATATGCATCATCATCATCCCACAGACAGGGTACCACATACCACAACCTTTGTCCTGTAGCCTATTTGGCGGCAGTGGGTTTCCTCTGAATAAATGTGTCGCAAATGAGTGAAAAATTCTCGCAGCGTCGTTAAACAAAATATTCACTCACCGAATAAATGTATCAAAATGACCATAATTATTTATGACGTCCAAAAATCAACATGATCCAGAGTCGTCGTTAAATGAAACAAACTTTACTTCTTTTTTAGAATAAGTTTATCTGTTATCTATACATATATTAGTGGATAGGAGGGTAACAACAGACTTGTGTTCTCTATCAGCCAATGATTGTGAGAAAGTTGTAAAATGCAGATACATCATACGTGTGTTATGTTGGACGTTTTCATTTACTTTCTTTTTGCATCCATATTTTTTTTTTTTTACATTTGTCATTAGAGGTAATTTGATCTTTCTTTTCTTCTCCAAAGTGGGACTTTGGCGTCAGCATCGTTTTCGCTTGCGAAGGCGATTTCTTCAACTTGAGGAGCAGTGTAGGTTTATTTTGCCGTTATGGTTTGTGACCATTTGCATCGGTTTTCACCACAAAGGGTTGTGCCAAACCCCGGCTTTCTTTTGTTGGTTTATGTTGCATTTTCCATTTAGTTTGAGCGGATTGTTGTTATAAATGTTGTCATTATCGGCATGGTTTCGTTCTTTCCCGCATGTTTCCTTGGTTAGCTCCCCTCAATTCAGATCCAGCTCGCTTGTAAGTGATGTGCAAAGCTGATTTTTTATTTTTAAATTGTCTTGAATATCTGTATGAGCTAATCCAATGCTGTTTGGTTTAAATATCCTGTAATGTTTAGTTATGATAGTAATCAGCTTAATAAACTGTGTAAAACATTAACACAAACATTACTGCTTTGAAAATAATGTTTATACAAGACATCAAGGCAATTTTGGACAATCATTCTGAAATTTATTAAAAACCTGCATACAAATTTATATTTGTAAAATGATTGAAATTTTCAAAATAATAATTTTAACCAGACAAATATGGTTTAAAAATGTATTTTCAAATTCACATATTAAAGGTTGATGGCATGAACAATCCCTTACACAGAATTTTATTTATGTAGAAATATAAAATAGAAATAATTATAATGATCTTACACAGGATATTTAAAACAGCATGGGAAGGATGTATGTATCAAGAAATGTTGTGTTATATGTGAAAACAGAAAGGTAAGAACTTCCAAGTCTTTAGCCGTCCAAATGTGATACCCAGTCTGTTATGACGTGTTTGTAACTTGCTCCTGTGTTGCGCACGCACGCTTGTTTTATAGATGTTCAGTTTGTAACAGAATTAGTGCTGGAACAACTTGGAAAGAAAAGAAAATCAGGTGAAGAACAAATACTGGAAGTAGTAAAACTACAAAAAATAGTTTTGAAAAGGTGTCTGAGCATCCATATTTCAGATGTTTGTGGGCGTATGATAAATAAAACCTAGTAACCTGATTTCCTTTAAGACCGTGGCACATTTGTCAAGGGCCAAGTCGATAACCCTGTTTTAAAATGTTAAAAATACTACAAAAAGTTTTGATTTCTGTCATACTTAACTTTCTTTAGCATTATAAAAATTGTTTCAATTTAGAATAATTTTTATTATTATTATAGTCTGTGGTTTGAAAGACATGAAGTTTTGGAGATCATCTTATCTCATATTAAAAATTACCAGTTGTTTCAGCATTAAATTCTTTATCGTACCAAATGATGCTATTCATGTTAGAGACTGTATTTAGGAATCCATGTTGTTAAGGGGAAGTAACTCTATATTTCTATTTTCAGTTACATCCCTTGTTTAGGGATCGTTATTTGTTTGATTAGGGCATATTATTTCTTTAATTTGAGTTATGTCCCCATTATTACAATAGTCTTCCTTTAATTTTCAAAACCTAACGCTGTGGTTAGGACAGACAGTTGTCTTTGTTTCGTGAATATTTTCTTTAATTTTGATTATTGTTTACTATTTTCTTAATTAGGACACTATTCCCCTGTTTAGTGTACAATATTATTTTGATAAGGGCAAACTTGTTCATTTTGTTAGGCCATTGTATTCCCTGTTTAAGGCTCACTATAAGCTTGATTAAGCGACAATAAGCTAGACATTGGTTACAACTTTCAGGTATTAGTTTTCACTTTGTAGCTGTGTACAAGGTGGAATTTTAAATATATTTACTCTGTGTACGAGGTTGAATATTAAATAATTAAATTTACTAACGTTCGCAGATGATAGTTTTATCATTTGTAAAATAAATTTTCCCATGTTATCCACCCAAAGAAAATCAGTATTCCGGGTGTATCTATTCCACAGTAACAATTACTGTACATGCATGCAATATCTATATTTCTAATGCCCAGTCGTAGTGTCACATTTTGGCAGCACCATTGTGCTACGTTGTGGAGAAAAGCAAGCAAATTGTGAACATGTCCAAATTAAAATTTCCAATTGACATTGTATCACATTTGATAATGTTTTAGCCATGTTCTGCCATGTTTGGCGACCAAAACGTGATGCTATGACCAAGGCATAGGTTGGTCTTCTTGTCCATGTGCTATTCTATGGCAATGATACACAAACTGTTCAAAAGTAGTTTTCAAAAATACATGTATTAACATTTTGTTTGGATTTTTTTTAATGTGTTGTTATTTTGTTTACATTTTCCTTTTCCTTTTTTTCTGGACATTAATTATACAAAAAAGATACTTAAACGTGAAACAGTTTGCTATTTTCTATTCTTTCTTTTATTATTAATTTTGATCATTTGTAATTTTGTTTTACTTTTTTTTTCTTTTGACATCAATTGTATGAAAGATATATTTATATATAACAGATGATGTAAATGTTATTGTTGCCATAGATATGTTGTGTACATAGATCAAAGATTACAGTATCAAAATAAGCTATATACATGTGTTTATGACAAAAAGATTTGATCAGAATCTGAGTGGTGTTATATCTAGCTTCGAGATTTTAATTTTGATACAAGATTTCAAAACATCTTGCATCATAAAAACCACCTCATAGAGACTGCTGATGAATTGGTAAAATAGTATAACTTTATGAAGAATCATAAAACCAATAGAAAAATACAATGTGAAATTTTAAAATGTATTTCGATGTTGAAATGTTTCTTTACAATTACCATGAAATAATTTTGCTTAGTCAAGTCAAAAGGTTTAACATCTGCATTCAGATCAAGCTGTTGTGGCCCAAGACAAATTTAATGTGTTTTTTTATGTAACATTTGATGAATCGCTTAAACAAACAAGGGAGATAATTGCATGTGACTGTTTGTTTAAGTTGAACTTTTAAGCTTTTTGTTTCCTGGTAATTTGAATAGAAATAAAAAAAATTGTACATTATTGGATTTAAAATTTAATCATAATTTAATTTCAATTCATGAGTCTTCTTTTTGTCACAAACACTAGTAGTTGGTCATATAATTATATACAATGATATACATGTAGTTAAATAGAGTTAGTTCCCTTGTGGTAGACATCTTGTAAATGTATTGCCTTGTATCAGTTGTATTTTTGACAGTTTTTGTTGTGTATTTGCTTCATGTTGTAATCACTGGTAAAATTACTACTCTAAATACACAAATAGTTGTTTATTTGTATTGATTTATAAAATTGTAAGAACAATATGAGACTTCAAGCGACAAAATAGTGTTAGAATATTGGTAACTAGTTGGAGATTAATCTAGTGCTACAAATCACTTCCTTTTTCATAAAATTTGGTTAGAAAATTATCTCTAAAAGTTTAAAAATTTTGAATTAGTAATTTGTTTTCCAATGAAATAATATTTAAAGGGAAATGGGGTCTGTGACCTCAAATTGCATGCCAGATTATCCCTACTAGTAAGAGAATGTATCAGTTGAAGTTATGTATGTTGTTTGTGTTTTAAAGCATGCTAGTGTTATTTGTAAAACTGTTGTACATTAATTTTGTGTAAATGAAATTACGAATACACAAGTTTAAATTTACCCTTTCTAGTTTTACAAACAAAATATTTAAATCCAATCTTGTGTAGTTATTTCCATTAACAAGTGTCTGTCTGTGAAGTAGAAGGTTATTGGATTGATCCTTCTCAGTAGACACATCATCATGTTTTATCATGTAATTATTTCAATTAAAATTAAACTTTTGATGTTTGGAGAAAATTGTCTCCCTTTATTTGCATTGCATGGGAGATAACTCAGTTTAAACTGCTGCTGCATGGCTAAGGCTGTGTAGGTTATTTGCATTATATTTGTGTTAAGTATTATAAGCAGTAATAAGAATAATTTTGTAAATTAGACTTTTAGTTATAATATACCCAGATTGTTCATGCTTTAAATAATAAATTGAAAGAGTCGAGCATTATTTTTTATAATTTCCATTCTCACGTTACAAAGCATTAATTTTGACAAAAATAGTGTTACGTAATATTTGAATGTCCCTTAGTCGAATATTCTGACTACATTAGTGGGAGTACTATACTATGCAAAACAGAACTTTTATTTTAGTTTGCCAGTGGGCGATCTAGAAATAAAATAAGGGGGTTGGTAGATTTAGTTAACTGTTAGTGAAGTCAGGAAAGTCGGGGGGGGGAGTTAGTCTATTCATCATCCTGGATCTGCCACTGTGTGTTGTGTAGTGAGTTTCTTGTTGTACATGTTTGTGCAGTACACTTGTGATAAATCTATTTATAGCAATTTTTAACAGTTTACTAAAACTTTTGATTTAATTTTTCTTACAGCAAAGGGCCGAACGAACATTGAGCTGCGAGAACAGTTCATTCTGGCAGAAGGGGTGAGTCAGTCGATGACAGGGTTTATTCCAAAGAGCCCGGCGAGTTCTCACTCGGGCAGTTCTACACATTCTGCACATTCTGCAAATAACTCGTGGAGTAGTCGATCTCCCAGCTCCTCTAGTGGCCCGATCACCAAGGTAGATAACTCTTACAGGTTTTATTTTTTATTGTTTGACTTTTTTTACATGTTTCACTTTGTGTTATATTTTTAACATTATTATAATTATGTGTTTGTCTTTCAGGGCTTTCAAATTGTTTTTGAGTAGAGGAGGATTAGGTTAAAGTAGCAGGCACCATAATGCTTTGGCATCATGTAAATACTGCAGGGATTTCAAATTGTTTTTGAGTAGAGGGGCATTAGGTTAAAGTAGCAGGCACCATAATACTTTGGCATCATGTAATTGTAAATACATTTGATCACCAAAAAAATGCATATTACTATTTTTGGCTGTTCAGTGAAAAGTAGCCGGCGACGTAAGTCCTAATAGCTGGAGATCCTGCCGGCTGAATTTGAAAGCCCTGCACATGATAATGAGTACAAGTGTGCCCTCCATAACAAATTATTTAAATGAATCTTGTTGGAAAATGACAACAGATAAGCCAGCTAACATATTACACATTTTATTGTTGAGTGTAAGGAACATGTGGTACATTACGCCACTTTGAAAGCTCGAACATTAGTCTAGCAGATGACAATTCTGTAGGAATTTCTAACAACTGAATTTGTTAAATAACACAATTCATTTGTACCAAAATAGTGGATTAATTAGTAAAAACTGATATCAGTGTTAATATGCACAGTATTTATATTATATGCAATGGCTATTCTTATGAGTCGTAAGAATAATATTTTGCATATTCTTACGACATGAATGAAATTCCGGATACGCATGCCATATTTTCGAAATTTTTGTTACGCAGCCCATATTTTCGAACTTAAGTCTAATTTTGCATGTGGGTTTGTTCCAAATCATGGACAGGCCCATAGCTTTTGATATGGGTTGAATTCACACTAAACAACCCACTCCTATAAAAAATTATGGTTACAGGTCTGTCCATGGTTTGGAATAAAGAATGACGAATGACAAACCCACGTGCAAAATTTGTCTGAAAATACGGCAAATGTGCATGCATAACCGGGATTTCATTCATGTCATAAAAGGCAATTTTAAAATTATTCTTATGAATAGCAACTGCATAATATTATCGCAATCAAAACTTAACGTGGGAAGCTTGACACGAAGCATTTACAATGCAAACAAATAAAAACAACTTCCTTGTTTATAACTATATTTACGCTGATGGTGGCGTAATTTCTTGCATGGTCTCACGATATGAGCAGTTGGATAATTCTCCAAAAACATATAAAAATTAAAATAGTGTTACAATGGTTTAGGAGGATTATACATTTTATACACCAGATCTAACTTTTGTACTTCCAGTTCCATCATGAAATTAACTCATAATAATATTTTAATTTTTATCTGCATGGGTGACAGGCGGAATATGTGGCTTTTTGCAAAACAGGCTTCTTACTAAATCATCTAAACAACCACGGCTCTTTGATGAACCAGTTGTGGAGCACTGTTTGGAACGGAAAATAGTCCAAACTGCAGATGGGTCCACTGAGAAGGATCGATCCGACGACCGACCGCTTCAAAGGCGGGCACGCTATCGACTGGGCTACGTCCCGCTCCCCCATATGAATGACGTACAATAGCCGCTGATGATACGAACAAAATAATTGTTTTCTTCTTGCCAATCTAATAGTCGAGTTGCATATTGAGACTTGAAAAAAAAACACTGTTATTACAACTCTGACAAACGCACGCGTGTTCCATACAGTGTTCTGACAAGCGGGATGATGGTCATATCTGTGGAAAGGTTGAGTGGGAAATCCTATGACAATCAGTCACATGGAATACCATTTCTTAAATGAAACTAGACATTGCGATGTGGCGTGCGTATTGCATTCATGTATTTAACCTCAAATGGTGATACGCATGTCAAGATCCATCTATTTCAATATGCCACAGTAAAGTGTTCCCTGTGGAACAATTGCTTGGTAATAGTTTTGTTCTAGGAGCGGGACGTAGCTCATGCGGTAACATGTTTACATGTGAAGCGGTCGGTCATTGGATCGATCCTTCGCGGGAAACGCATTTGTAGTTTGCTTGGTAATACTTTTGTTCGTGGAGCGGGACGTAGCTCATGCGGTAACATGTTTACATGTGAAGCGGTAGGTCATTGGATCGATCCTTCGCAAGAAACGTATTTGTAGTTTGGGCTATTTTCCTTTTCAAGAAGAGGTATAGAACTGATTAATTAAAGGTTGGGGTGTGGGGGAAAGTGCACATAAAATATACCTTGCTGCTTATCGGAAATAGTAGCATATGTGGCGGTAATGGGTCCCTATAAAAGAAATAAGTCAGAATAGTCATGCGTTTAACGTCCGATAGCCGATGGTAAGATAAAAATCAGGGTGCTCTTTTGAAAAAATCCGCAACTCTTTCCGTCTTATTCTACATTCAGAGACAGGTTGTTTCAGCATCCGGGATGAATATTAATCTTAATAGAAGAGAGGAAACCCGCTACCGCCACGCTAGTTCGGCTCCTTTTTTCGACAAGCAGCAAGGGATATTCTATATGCACTTTCTCAGAAACAGGATAGCACAAACTATGACCTTTGTCAAACCAGTTGTGTTTGGCGTTCATTAGCTGATAGTAAGGTCAGTGTAAGTGGTTACACCTTCCTATTGAGCCTTGCGGACCACTCCCTCTGGGTTGGAGAGACAGGACAGGACAGACGTTTTACGTGCTTCCATCACTAAACAAGTGTTCACGCACGCCGAAATCCCCAGAGTCTCTGTCCAAGACAGGAATATGGGTTGGGGTCAATAACGAGATTATAAAGATGATGTCTCCACTGAGATTCGATCTCGGTAATTACCCGCCTCAATCTCGAGGCCGGTTATGCTAACGCTTCAACTACAGCTGACTACTACTAAAGTAAAGTAAAGTTTGTTTTGTTTAACGACGCCACTGGAACACATTGATTTTATCATCATCGGTTATTGGACGT
>JAUTWP010034880.1:0-13282 GCA_033042655.1 Cyathermia naticoides
CAGTTGTGGAGCACTGGTTGGAACGGAAAATAGCCCAAACTGCAGATGGGTCCACTGAGAAGGATCGATCCCATGACTGACCACTTCAAAAGTGTGCACTCTATCGAATGAGCTACATCCCGCTCCTATATTTCAAGTAATCAGTGAGAGGGAGGAATGATAATTGAACAAATATGTGAACAAAGTTAATAAATGTATTGTCAATAACTATATGAATAGATTAATTAATTACTAAAACATGGAATGAAAATAAAAAGATACACATCAAAAAATGATCCTGTAACTTTCTTCTTTTTTGTATAACCTGTTTGCTTATGTCATTAATTTTCTAAAAATCTCTATTCTTATATTTTCTTAAGTTTTTCAAATGGTCTAATTCCAACACAAAAATGGAATTATATTTTTTAAAGTTCAGTTTATACCTGAGATTTAGTTTTCACAGCTTGTTGTTTGATGGCTGAAATGACTTTTTCTGCAGCAACCAACTGTTCTCGAAGCTTTTCTGTTTTCTGTTCCGTCATTTTAACACTGTCGAGGTACTTGGAGGCTCGTGTAACCAATGATTTCAACAACGCCTGGTCTCTCTGAATAGTTAACCTGACAAAAACACAACACATAAATTACAGATATTTTTATATTTTGAATAGAAGACTTAATGACAAACATAATTTTAATTGGTTTGTTTTCAAAGACACATGAATCCGGTAAGTACATCACAAGTAAATTAAAAAAAGCTTGTTTTTGTTTAACGACGCCACTGGAGCACATTGATTTTTATCTCATCATTGGCTATTGGACGTCATTCATATTGTAATTTTGACACATTTTGTTTAGAGGACTCACTACCACTACATAGGCTATTCTTTCCGATAAGCAGCAAGGGATCTTTTATATGCACTTTCCTACAGACAGGACAGCACACACCACAGCCTTTGATGAACCAGTTGTGAAGCAATGGATGGAACAGAAAATAATAAGAAAATAAGTAGAGAAAGCATGTTATTTCCCTTCACACACTTCAAAAAATGTGTAATATTCAAATACAAGCAGTAGAGCTGATCAACTAAAAACACTGTATGCTGAGAAAGTTAAAACCAAAACTGTTTTGTAAGATTTTCTAAGAAAGTTAAAAACAAACCTCTGTTTTGTAAGATTTTCTAAGAAAGTTAAAAACAAACCTCTGTTTTGTATGATTTGCTGAGAAAGTTAAAAACAAACCTCTGTTTTGTAAGATTTGCTGAGAAAGTTAAAAACAAACTTCTGTTTTGTAAGATTTGCTGAGAAAGTTAAAAACAAACCTCTGTTTTGTAAGATTTTCTAAGAAAGTTAAAAACAAACCTCTGTCTTGTAAGATTTTCTTCATGTTCTTGAATCTGCTCAAGTTTCAGTCTCTGCTGTATTACTGGATCATCTGCTACAGACTGAGTAGATTCTGACTTCGGAGGACTAACCGACTGCAAAGGAAATCATATATTTATAAACCATGCAATGCAAAACATCCAATATGAACAAAATGGTTTTAAAGATGTAATCTGTATCGGACTATACAATCTCACAATTTGATCAGAGGATTAAAAGCAAAATAAAAATATATACAGTGGACTGTCTATACCAGCATCTGTCTAAACCGGATTTCTGTGTAAACAAGCATAATTTCAAAGTCACATCCAGCCACTTAACACTGGATAACATCTGTCTGAACCGGCACTCTATCTAAACCAGCATATTTTGTTGGTCCCAACTGGATCTGGTTTAGACAGAGTGCACTGTACATACAATACCATTAAAAAAAAGAAACCTACCTCAGCGGACATTCTAGCTTGTTTGAGAAAAGTGTCGAGTCCTCCAAGCAGCATCGAGGTCGATGGTTTCACTGGACTGTCATCTTCATCTTCAGAAGAATCATCCATCGGAATCACAACACGCTTGTGTACTGGAAGCTGAATTAGTTGTAAAAATAAAATAGTTTCCTTTCTACCCGAAACTTCCATCAGTCATTTAGAAATCACAAAGACAATAGTTCATAGGCTCAGCAAAAACTGTCCAACATGTTAAAAACAGCTCTGTCTATAAACGCCATTTAAGAAATCTCTCTTCAAAGTACAAACAATTGTATTTAAAATGGTAGCCTATATAAGACATCCCGCTCCCCTTGGGAGAGATACATGGCCTTTCTAGGGGCTTCTCCAATGAAATGTTTGAAGTTGTTTTAAGGATTATCCTGAATGATTATAATATTATACCACTTGCTTATAAGGACTACTTTCAGTAGATTTTTTATTCCCGTCCTGGGTAGGGTGTCTGGCTAAGGTCAGACACCGTGCCCAGGAGGGCATGCTTGAACACTTTTTAGTGATGTAAGCACGTAAAAAAATATTTCCAGATTTTTTGGGTGTTTGTTATTAACAAATTTTACACTACCAGTATTGAGTAATCCTAAAATCATCCTGCTATCCTCAGTGACAATGTCACAAAACACAACATTATCAATAATAAAACCCTTGCTGCAACCAATAACATGGTAACAGCAAAACAAAACAAGAAAACCATTAGATTGAAGCTACACTGATTACTGTTTCAATAAAGAAAACATTAAAAGTAAAATTTACCATAGTAAATGTTGTAACTTTGGTCTTCTGTGGAACCTTCTTATTTGTAGTGGCACTAGGAGCTGGTGAAAGACCTCTGGAAACTGATGGTATAGGAGAATCACTTCTAGAACCTGAGGGAGTTGGCGACTGATTCCTTGGACCCAAGAGGGCTGGTGATTGATTCCTTGAACCCAAGGGGGCTGGTGATTGATTCCTTGAAACCAAAGGTGCTGGTGATTGATTCCTTGAATCCAAGGGGGCTGGCGATTGATCCCTTGAACCCAAGGTGGCTGGGGATTGATTCGTTGAACCCAAGGGAGCTGGGGATTGATCCCTTGAACCCAGTGGTGCTGGAGATTGATCTCTCGACCCTGATGGTGAAACGTCTGAACTGGATGGCTTAATGCCTGCTTTAGGCTAAAAGAAACAACCAGACTGATTACAGCATAACCTCTTATAAAAGATCGATCAAGGAAAATTAAATATACTGATAAATATGTAAATTATAACATACAACTGCCATAAATATATATATATGTCTTATGTGTCAGTTAACTAACAAACATTAAAATTTAAAATCAAATACAGAAGTGGATATCATATAATAATATGAAATTGGTCAACATTTGTATTTTTTTAAATGTTTACTTTCCAATATTCATTATTCATAATAAAGATTAAAAATGTAAAAATCCAATTTATGCCAATGTTGTTTTAAACCTTTAAAATCAATTTACTCACAAGTTAGCAATTTATACTACTATGTTGTTATTATGTAGATAAAATAGAAATATGTATTTTTAAAAATCATTATATTTTTTTTCCAATCTACCGTATACACAAATGTTTTCGCAGCTAAAATAATTTGCGATTGGGCTTTCATTTTACATTTTCGTGAAGAATTATTTTCGCGACTGTCCCCCAATAATAAAATTAAACTTGCCAATCTTGTTGGCTCAAGCTCCCATGAGTAGAAAACATGACATCGCTCAAACTCGAGTTTTAGTCACATAAGCGTAACAACTATATTTCGCTCAAACGCTGCACTCTAGACTGCTTGCACAGTTTGTTACTATAAGTTAAGGATTCGTTATTTAGGCGGGGGAAAAATCGGAACAATAGCCGTACATTTTGTTCTTTTAATTATAAGTGTTATCCACAAATTTCCATTCAGGGTTACCAAAAAAAAAAGAAGAGATTACATAACAAATTATACCAAATCAGAAATAAGTTAATAGCGTAATTAAATTTGCAGTGCTATCAATGTGTTCGCGATTTTCGCGGTATATATTTTATTCGCGAAAATATTTGCATATACGGTACATAATTATTGGCAACACAACTTTAAATACCTCAGCATTCACTACATGTTTCCGCTTTTCAGCAATAGACTTGAGAAGTTGCGCTCTTAATAAAGCAGCTTCGTCCGCCTCCAGTTCTAAAGCTGGATGTTCAGGTGGTTGTGGAGGGGCTTCACTGTCATTCAGGGGTGGGGGGAGAGGTGGCAGTATTGTCTCATCTGGAGGAGGCTCACTTGGTAGAGGTGGAGGATGGAGAGGAGGAGCTGGAGGAGGTTCTTCGGGTAGCGGAGGGGGAGGTTGTGGCACACAGAGGGGCAGGGGTGGGGGTGGCTGTTGGTAGAGGAACTGTGAGTACGAGGCTGGTAATGGTACTGGAGCGGCCATTGAAAACCAGGTTGGTGGGTAAGGAAGATGTGAAGGAATAGGTGGTGGTGGTGCTGATGGCTGAGAAATCTGAAACAATGACATTATAAATATAAGGAAATTATTCAAATAAAGTTCACCAAATTCATTAACCTTTAGTCGAAATACTAGAAAATTAATTATTTTATTCCTATAACAAGTATCAAAATAAATTAGCTTGGAGTGATAAAAAATATTTCAATTTAATTCATTTGTTAGCTAAGAAAATATCATTTATATATACTCAACCAATAAAGTTTAGCAAAAATGTATTTTGAATCCTCCATAAAGAATGGATTTACTCACCTTATACATAATGCTATTATCATTATGTATGATTATATGATGTGTTTTTATATTGCTAAGCAAATAACTATTTCAAATTAAATTTAATTTTAATTGATGTAAATGAATAAAAATCAATGTGGACAAATATTGTAACATTTGCTAAACGTTTTTGGTTGAGTATATGTGTTTTGTTTATAAAATTGAATGCGTATATGACCATTTAATTGTATTAGATATAGAGACAAACTGTTTATACACACCAACAAGGGAACTGGTTTCATTGCATTTTGAAAATCTGGATCAAACTTAAACTCTTCACATACAGCAGTATTTTCCAAATTTAAGGCTGGAAAAAAGGAGAAAATTACAACTAAATTTTTCATTTGTCGCCAATCATAATTATATGTCCTTACAACAAATATGTATGTGAAAAATGTACAGTACACAGCCAACTACAGTGACTGCTGTTTGAGAGCCGCTATCTTGTCCACAGCACCAGTAAAATGTTTCTCGCTGTGCGAAAAAACTTCCCCTTATCAAATTGGAGATTGAATAAGGTATGCTAATTTCTCAGGAGAGCTATAACTCCTATAAAATAAAAAATGAGCTTTTTTCAGTTCCTAAAGATTTTACAAACGACAGTCACTGCAACTATTTATTTATTTTTAACGGTAGTGATGGTTATGTGGACTATAAAAAACAAATGTCAACTAAACCACATCCACTGTTCAGAAATTGTTTAGACAGATTACAAAGTATTACTAAAAAGTATAAATGATAAAAAAAAGTGTACACATATACACAGAAAATATAAAATCAAAAACACGTGGCTATTCTGAAGGTATATTTTTAGAGGAAATCTGCTTCCATCATATAGGCTCTTTCCGATAAGATCAAGCTGTCTTTTATATCCATTTTCCCAAAGATAGGACAGCACATATAATGGTTGGAATAGAAATAGTCCAAACAGCAAATGGGTCCATTAAGAAGGATCGAACTGATGATTGAACACTTCACAAGTGGACACACTACCACTTGAGCATATAAAAACAAGTGTACATACACGGAGACCCATCATTACTGTCATCTATATCCATCTCAACCTGCTCATAGTTGTCTTGTAACTGAGTTAGTTTTACATTTGTCTGCTTCAGTTGTCCTGATGTCTTTCCTGTGTGTGAAGTCTGAAAAAACAAATTCAGATTAAAGTGAAGTTTGTTTTGTTTAACGACACTACTGGAACACATTGATTTTTATCTTATCATCGGTTATTGGACGTCATTTATATGGTCATTTAGACACTTAAATTCAGATTAATTTCCTGGTATAAATAACTATGGGCATTGATTTTTCACTTATGAAAATTGCCAATACTTAATATATAAAAATACTCCTTGTTTGAAAATACATGTAAATTAATACTCTTACATTAATTTATTTATCTTTGTTTATGTGTTCTTTTTAAAATTATTTCCTTTTCTTTTAATTTTATTTTAATTCTAAGTCCCGACCATTTATATATTAAAAATAGAATGATTAAATATAGGCAATGATTCAGTGCATCCCAACCCTGACATCGCTAAATGGTCTGGGCACAATAAATATATTTAAAAGAATTTACTGATAGTAACCATGTTCTGTAATTAGGCTAATTTCATTCTTTTTCGAGAAAAACACCCAGAAAGCTCATTAGCAATTGGAACAAACGAAGATGATTCAAGGGTGTACAGTTAGATTGTAGCACAGTATTTTTTTCTCATGGGAAATTATGATTTATATTTCCCACTGGAGTAATAAATGCCTTTTTAACCCTTGTAATTGTGTACATCTACTCACCCTGATTAACTGAAGCTTTGACTGATCAACATTGAGGAATCGTAGGAAGCGGTCGGCTTGTTCCTGTGGATCGTCGAGAGTCAAGATTCTCTGGATTTCTCTCCGCTGAGTCTCAAGCTGTCTCTGTTTCTCCTCCTGCTTCTGTTTCAAACTTTTCTTCTGTGGAGAGGATTTTCTCCCTACAACACATTCAATTTGCATCTTATTGATTGATTGTTTTTATGTGCCATTTTGTCTTTTGTGGTCGGCATCAAAATATTTAATATCACTAGCCATGGCCTATATTGTCAATATGGAGGGTTATATATACATGTTACATAAATAAATATTGATTGAGAAAAAATTGTTTAGTTACTTTGTAACATGAGGGTCAACTATAATCATAAATAAACATTTACCTCGTTGATATCTGCGGTTTCTTCGTCTCTGACTTTTAGTCAGGGGTGAAAGTTTTTTATTATTTGGACTGGGAGTGGATTGTTTGTCTTGTTTTTCTATTGAACCATTTGATGCAGTCATATTTTTGCTTTGGGCTGGTGGTGGTACTGTGTTTTGCTTATTGGCTGGAGGTAGACTTTTTACATCATTCTTGTTACGTTGCTTGTTAGCTCTGGCTGCTGCCGATTCCAGTGCAATTCTTCTCAACTCAAGCTCATCCAATTCATCATCTTCAACTGCATTCTAGTTATAATAAATGAAATAATAATTATATCAAATGTTAGCTATTTTTAGAAATCTAAAGTGAGAAAATTTATTATTTACCTTTTCTACCACAATCATGAAAAAGCATAATACATAGACCAACCCTAAAAATTAAGATAATAAGAAAATAACCTAGGAATACTAGCTATATTTATTTTCATGCTTACATCCAATTAAGGTTCAAGCAAGCTATCAAGGGCACACAGCTCAGCTTCTTTTTGATAAGCAGCAAGGGACCTTTTTTATGTTCTTTCCCATAGACAGGAGCACAAACCATGGCCTTTGTTAAACCAGTTATGGAATCACTGGTTGGTGCAAGTGGAAACACCTTCCCATTGAGCCTTGCTAAAAATCCCACTCCTCAAAATGCAGAGAAAAAGCTCACCCTCAAAATAATTAGAATTAGAAGCAAAAAACCACAGTGAATTGCATTCATGATTAAGTTTGAGGAGTAATGATGTCTAAATTAAATATCTTGAATTAACATTTTTAAATTCACTTGGCAGTATCATGAAACAGAAAGTAGAAATGTCTGTGAGTACGTCTCTATGCTATTGACAAAAAACTAAATCTGCTTTACTGAATTAGTTTTTTGTTGGCTGACATGTTTACTGCGATATCAAAATGTATAAACACTATACACATCAAAGAATTATTGTTTCGTTCATACGTGATCAAAACGACGACAGTGTAAAATAAATTTTGTGTTCATTGCTGAATACAATTTCAGGATTCTTATCAGAAGAGGAAGTATCCCCGAGCTCGTAATCGACAATGATCGATTCATTCCATAATGAATCGTTGTCATCACAGATTTCAAATGGAGGATTCATGAAGAAATGTGGTGTGCATTTCGATTTACGAAAGTTGAAATTTCTTGTGTCCAAATAGTTTGTAACATATTTAAATGTCAGTCAAAAAAAAAAAAATACAAGCGTGATTTGTCCAATATAGGGTGGGTTTTTTCGCACCAGTGATATTGAGTTGACGGGGGTTCACGAGTATGATTGCACTCTCGCCCATCAAAAATGAAGGTCTGCCATGAAACTAATGTCATAAAAACTAGTTTGAAATTTGTTTTCTATGCTTATGAATGGTATGCATAATTGCCAATTTTTATAAAAGGGAAAATCATTACAT
The DNA here is from genome assembly GCA_033042655.1 of Cyathermia naticoides. Taxonomy (NCBI): domain Eukaryota; kingdom Metazoa; phylum Mollusca; class Gastropoda; order Neomphalida; family Neomphalidae; genus Cyathermia; species Cyathermia naticoides. The sequence continues at coordinate 8,261 of JAUTWP010034880.1, forward strand.
ATATGTATATTGAATATTCATTGATATAGTTTTCATCATCATTTGCACTTTGCAAGATATTTGGATTACAGTGACCTTGTGCCAATGGTTTGTAATTTGTATACTTGTAATTATATTAGGTTGTACAGACAGGTTTAACATTTTATGGAATACCTCATTATGCCTTGTGAATTTTTAATCTAGGCCAGTGAATTTTAATGAAAATGGATTTTAAACAAATTCTACAAGCTCTAACTTGTCTCCTATATTACCGTCAATGGAATCTCAACTCTTCTTTGACTATCAACAATGTTATTTTCTGTCACAGATTCACTGTCTTTGTTACTGTTGCTGCTTTTAATCTCTGACTGAGGACATGGAATCTCATCTCCCTCTTCCTCCACTTCCAGACATTCAAGTTCTCTCTGAATCCGTTTGTACTTCTCTAAAAGTTCTTCAAAATTTGACTCATCATCAGGATTGGAGTCCCTCAAGATCTCCTTGTTGATCGTATCTTTTCTGCCAACATTTTTTCTACCATCTGATTTTCGAATTTGTCTTCCAAATCGGTCTGTGGGAGTACGGAATTTTCTCTGGACCCATGCTAAAGTTGGCTAAGGAATAAACTTTAATAATATAAAAACCAAATATTAACAGAAATAACACTTGAAAAATAAGTTTTTATCATCTCAAAACATTTATAAGGCGTAATAAAAATGTTTGTTTGGTTCCAGTTACCCGACCGTCCCTAGATTTTTGGTGCCGACCATAAACTTTTTTTACCCTTCCACACACACCTTTTTTCATTAAAATCAACCAAGAGAGATGCCACGAGATCTGTTTAAGTCCAAGATCTCATTACCAGAAGACACAGATCACTTCTGAAGAGTTCCCTATGAAAAGCTTCCGAGAGCCATTCAGAACTCCTCGTACATTTCGACGAAATATAAGCGTAGCGGAATGTGATGAGGTGTTCCGAGTAATTCCGAATGAGTACGAGATGACATCCATGGTTTCAATCAATGGCGTCTTCCATTTAAAGAGTGGAATGCAAAAAATGTAGTCATTCAAATCAAATTATATTATTCAAATCAATTTCAAATGAAACCACATTCAACAAATTATTTTCTTCAATTCACCCTCCCGGTTTCAGATTTCATTGTGAAGCCACCTGCAAAGCTGAAATAAAGGACGAAGATATCGCGATGCCGGTGGACGATTCAAACGTCAGTTGGACAGTTTGCCGAGCATTTTTCCATCAATTATATAAAACTTTGTTGTACAACAGATGAAGAACTTGACGTAACCACTCCAGTCACCCAGAAAAATGATATTCAGGAAATATTAGCTCGAAAATGGGGAAAAAAAATAAAATTAAAATTCCCTACCTATCTACCCTATTTATTTTTTGCTGGTAACAGGAACGAAACAATTTTTTTTATTTGCCCTAACCAGTATAAAATTATTAGCTATTAAATGATTAGTTACTATGCAGTATCAACTATTTACCAAATAAATGATTAAAAGCATCACCAATCAGCCTATAAATAACTAAACAGAACCAGCAGCCACTGCCACAGTGTTGTAGCCTATAAATTGCCATAGGTGAGGTGCTTTACTTTTAGTTATTTTTGGCCACTGCCAATGTTCTGTCCCAGGGTTCGAATGTATCAGTGGTACCGGCGCCAATTACCAGTGCTGTTTTGTATTTATAAATTGACGTAGGAGGTGCTTCACCACTGGCAAAATAATTCTACTGTTATGTTTATTTGTTCCAAAAGTTAAGTTTTAACAAATTGGTTGAATCAAAATTGCTGTCTGCAAGTCTTTCATCTACATTTTTTAAAATTTCCATTGGTTACATTTACAAATTCTTAAGTTCAAGCCCTGCTGACCGGTTGTATGACTTTTCACCCCAAAGACGTTTTGCTCAAATCTCAAAGATGTTTCGGCCCAACCAAAAGTTTATTTGAAGACCTTTCACCCCATATCACCATTTCCTCCTATTTATTTGGATTATCTATTTGACTGAAATATAATTTATTCGCAAAGTAGACCTAGTTGCATATTGTGATTAACTTGATCGTTGTTTGAGACATCCCTCCCACTAGAAAATCCTAGTATATTAGCCACCGCTATTATTTATATAAATGATTACAACGTCGCTCTTTTGTTGATCCCTAAACAATGTTTAGGTTGGATCCAGTAAGCATTTATAAACATGATAAAAAAAAAAGATACATTGTGCTGGCGAACTGATTTGACGATGTGGATAATCTGAATAATCGATGGGTAATGGGCGCTGTCTTGAATAACCTTGTGAGCCATACAAGTGGTAAGGTGGCTGTGGTGGTCCCCGTGAACTTGATGAAGATGTGGATGGTGCATAGTGCCGAGGTGGAGGTGGTGGTGAATGGGATATCCCTACTGGAGGTATTCTGTATGAACCAGAATCAAATCCATCCTCTATTATATCATTTGTTTCTCCTCTGTATAGCTGTCTATGAGTATACTGAAATCTATTGTTACCATTTGGTCTACTTTCGTTTCTAAGGGAACCACCACGATTTCTGTTCTGGAACTGGAAGTTTTTGGCATGCGCAAATAAAGTCCCATTTCGTTTCTCTTCACAAAATTCTTCTTCATCAGACAATTCTCCTTCCTCCTTTGTGATATTGTTTTCTTGTATTGTTCCGTACTTCTCCATTACTTAGTTCGTACAATAACTGAAGTGGTGAATTTAAAAGTGGCAAATTACAACTTAATGAAATCATTTTCACTTTCTAATCGCCATTCTTCTTCTTTTGTAGTGGTTCCCTCTTATTTTAGGAGCACCATTATTATAGAGTTGTTCACATTTCAATCGGGAAAACAAAGTATTTCTTATAAAAAAATAATTAGTTATCGTATTGTGTTTATTATTATTAAAATGTTGTTATGTTATTATTAAACAATTATTGTAAACACAGATAAATATTTGTTTTTTAAGATTCCCCCCCAAAAAACCCAAACATTTATTTATTGTCTTAAATAATTATTTAAGTAGGTAGAAAAACTAGAATAAACATCAGTTCAGAAATATATGGTATTTATTATTTAAACTGTATAAATTGTTCTTGTTGAGGGCGTACACGTATGTACTATAAACTATTTACATCAGTAATGTGGGTAGTGTACCTAAAATCTGCCCGAGAAATATACCGAAAAGATACGAAGTCTTCCGAACAACGTAGCAACATGAATACAATATGGAGGATGTAAGACGATCGTGTTTTGTGATCAGATTTTATTTTTATTTATCCCATTAAAAGAGATTAAATCTATTTGTTGTATCCCTAGGCCATAATTGCAATGGATATAGGCAAGTATTATTCACCCATAGAATGACATATTATGTTATTGTTTCACATATAAATTGTATCGCTTTAACTGCTAGGTGCCCGTTTCTGCTGTGGGGCCCACATGGGGTATTACTTCTACTACGCATATGCGTTTATTTTTATTGTAGGCTATACTAAGTTGTTGATTTGTTGAAGGTATGTTGAATGTATACATATTGCATCTGAAGAACCTATGACGAGACAGCAGGTTTAAAATAATAAGTTTAAAACAACTGCATGTTACAAAGTGACCAATCATTCTTGACAGAATTCTTTATTATAAACATAAAATTAACATCTTGAGTCTTGTATAATGAGATGACATTAATTCATGAGAAAACTAATTTAGAAATATTGATACTCAGGTATCAGTGTGTCTGTTATGACATTTAATACTAAAAATCATAGCAACTACACACTTGAATCAAGTCTTGATATATTGATGTTGTCATAATTTCTATGTTACAGGGGTGCATTCAACCCTCAATACTTTTCATACAGTATGCATACAATATGTATTGAATATGTATTGGGTTCGTTGAACAGCTCCGTAGCAATACAGTTTGCACGCGCACATAATCCAACATGGCGGACACATAGTAGCATTAATGTTGACTCTTTTCGAATAGTGTTTGCTCGATATTGGCGATAATAAAGATTCCTACGATGAACTAATGACGGCGGAAGTTGACTTGATGTTTTCTCTCATGCTAGAAAGATGGACGCTGCAGCAACCTGCCTTACATCATTTTTAATTAATGACGTCATATTGTTAATGTGTTAGCGTTCACGTCACTACAATACTTTTCCTACACAGAATACAGGGTCCAATTCCGTATTGAAAGTATGCATAGTTGCATACAGTATGCCTATGTATTGGAGGCTGAATGGCTCTGTATGCATAATGTATGAAAAGGTTGAACGCACCCCAGATCATGGCTAAAAATACATACTGTTCTACGTTACTGAGCGGTTACACTAGAAATAGTCGTACGGAATAACACATAGCTGAGTGGATACGAGTTCAAACCTTTTTTATTTAGTGTTTAAAATTTTATATTTAAAATATTTTTTTTAGTATTTAAATCTATTTTTATTTAAGTATTTAAATCTATTTTTATTTACGAATTTAAATCTATATTTTGTTTCTGTTTACTTAAACTACAGTGAACTGTCTAAACTGGATCTATATGGGACCAGAAAAATATGCTGGTTTAGAGAGTTTTTCTAGTGTCAATTTGGAACTGAAAAATAAATCCAATATAGACAGATTTCTAGATTAGAGAGATGGCGGTTTGGACAGAGTTCACTGTACGTATTTCTATTTGTTTTGTTCAGTTGGATGTTGTCATAGAGACAAACTTGTCGACAATCCGAGTGCTCGAGGCGACGCAGAAGAAAATGGCTCGGATGACGTCAGAGGAGGCGGCCAAGTTCAAACTGGACAACACACTGGGCGGCTGTTCTGAAGTGCTACATAGAAAAGCTATACAGAGGTCAGTCACTATACAATCACTATACAATCACTATACAATCACTATACAGTCACTATACAATCACTAACATGGGGCGGCTGTTCTGAAGTACTACATAGAAAAGCTATACAGAGGTCAGTCACTATACAATCACTATACAATCACTATACAATCACTATACAGTCACT
>JAUTWP010034991.1:0-13271 GCA_033042655.1 Cyathermia naticoides
GAGCACTGGTTAGAACGGAAAACAGCCCAAACTGCAGATGGGTCTACTGAGAAGGATCAATCCCACGACAGACTGCTTCAAAGCCTTTTATATGTACTTTCCCAGACAGGATAGCATATACTACTGCCTTTGATGGACCATTGGACCGCTCAATGGAATGGAAAATAGCTCAAATGGAAATGAGCCAATTGAGAAGGATCAATCCAATGATGAACTGCTTTACAATCACACATAAACCTCTTGAGCTACATCGAAACAACCGCTTACCAGGGGAAGTCTCCCTCTTGAGTTTCATTCCACTGGTGTGAAATGTTGAAAAATGAAGTAGTTTGTTTTGTTTAATGACGCCACTGGAGCACATTGATTTTTATCTTATTAGCAGCTGTTGTACGTCAATCGTATGGTAATTTTGACATAATTCTTTAAGAGGAAACCTGCTGCCACCACATAGGCAACTATTTCTGATAAGCCCCAAGGGATCTTTTATATGCTCTTTCCCACAGATAGGACATCACATACCATGGCCTTTGATGAATCAGTTGTGGTGCACTGGTTGGAATGGAAAATAGCCCAAACTGCAGATGGGACCACTGAGAAGGATCGATCTGACGACCGACCGCTTCAAAGGCAGGCACTACCGACTGAGCTACATTCCAGTCCCTGTTGAGAAATATGTGACTAGATAAAGATTTTTGTGACAACACAATTGAGACGTGGATTAACATCATCATGAAAGACAAGCTGCTCATAAACAAGGATGAGCTTAGAATGTGTAGCGGATGTATTAACACGCAGATTGTCTTTTACTGGCCATGCATGACGTGATGGAGTCGTCAATCATTACACTCCATCTGTCTGCCAACTCGATCACAACAGTCCAGAGTGGGATATAGCTCAGTCGGTAGAGTGTCCGGCTGTGAGACGCTTGGTCGTCGGATCGATCCTTCTCAGTGGACCCAGCTACAGTTTGGGCTATTTTCCGTTCCAAATAGTGCTCCACAACCGATTCATTAAAGGCTGTGGTATGTGCTGTCCTGTCTGTGGGAAAGTGCATATAAAAGATCCCTTGTAGCTTATCGAAAAGAGTAGCCTATGTGGCTGTAGTGGGTTTCCTCTAAAAGAAATGTGTCAAAATGACCATAATATATGTATGACGTCCAATAGCCACTGATAAGATAAAAATCAGTGTTCTAGTGGCATCCTTAAACAAAACAAACTTTACTTTTATCATCATCAGTCATTCCAGACTTCGGCTAAATACTTTAAACATGAGTCAAGTCATATTAATGTCAACATTCAGAGCCAGGTTGTTATAGCAGATGCTTCCTCCCCCCGAGTGCCGTTTATAGATTCAAGCTATCCACTGTGTCTGGTACTGGGGGTGGTAATACAGTGCAACTGCTTTTTGATTTGTTAAAAGTGAAGGGAACTTAAACACGACTTCGTGGTTTACTTTTATGATTTTTTCTCTATAATGATACGGCAGTCAGTTCTCTAACCTTTCAGCGGTCATTCTAAACCTTGGCTGAAAAAAGCAATATTTATTAACACGACATCATATTGTTTAATCTACATTGGTCTTGGTCAGAATATTTACATGCTTACATCACAAAAAGTGTTCAAGCACGCCTCCCCTGGGCATGGCTTTTGAGATCCCCAAAAACCCTACCCAGGGGTGTTAATCTACACATACGACAGCCTTTATATGTAGTTGTAGAGCACAGTTTGGGAGAATATCGGCTAAATTTATTTAATGATGCCACTAGAGAACACTGATTTTATTAAATCATTGGCTATTGGACGTAAAACAGTAATTTTGACAGTTTCAAAGAAAACCTGCTAAATGTTTCTGGTTAGTAGCAATAGATCTTTTATATGCATCGTCCCGCACATAACAACACATACTACAGCCTTTATTCAGTTATAGAGCACTGCTTGGGACAACAAAATAATCTGAGAATCTGATCAATCTAGGAAGTTTTTAATGCAACAACCTCAGTCAATCGCTCTACAGATTGATAGATTCCACCCACAAAAATAATACATACATGTTATTTGTAACTTTCACATTGATATATTCTGTCCATAAGACAACTGTCAGCCAAATGTCAACTTTGATAAATGTTTCATCATCAATGTTAACACCTGCACCAAAACACAGAGTGACTATAATGTCAGTCATGGGCAAATTGTCAAACTCTGATAAAGATGCCAATGACCATCATCTGCAAGGAAACTCAACAGAGAAAACAAATTCTCATAATTTTGATAAAGTAAAGTTCGTTTTGGTTAATTACGCCACTGGAGCACATTGAACGTTGGCTATTGGACGTTATACATATCGTCATTTTGACACGTTTTAGAGGAAACCTGCTGCCGCCACATAGGCTACTCTTTTTAAGCAGCAATGGATCTTCTATATGCATTTTCCAGACAGGAAAGCACTTTGATGAATCAGTTGTAGAGGGAGCACTGGTTGAAATGGAAAATAGTCCAAACTGCAAATGGGTCCATTGAGAAGGATCGATCTGATCGCTTCAAAGTCGAGCATGTTAGACTGAGCTACATGCCACTTTCATAATTTTGATAAGCAACAACCATTAATCAATTTGTAAATCTGTAAATGATTGTCTATGGTAGACATGGACACTGAAGAAATTACTTCATACTACAGAAATGTTTGTACACCTTAAAATGTTAAATACACAATTTCAATGTATGGTGTCAAACCCATTGCCATCAAGAAACTACTCTTTAGATAAGCAGCCTAGGATTTCTTACCATAAGCAGATTCCCACATACAGGATAGCAAACATGACCTTTGATTAACCTGTTGTCAGGGCTACCACTTAGCTTATATTTAAAAAAAAAGTATGGGCCGAAATTACGAAGCATGTTTTGGTTAAATGCACACGTTTAAGCATTGTAAATATATGTGTTTACACGCGGGTAAGAGAAAAACAGGCTTCGTAATTTCAGTCCCATATTTTTAAATTATATTTAAAAAAGGATAAAATACTACTAGCTCTATAAGAAAATAGCTCAACTATGGAAATAGAAACAGCCTGAAAGATCCATTGAAAGGGATTGAACTGACAACCCATGACACTTCAACCAGACACTACCATCGAGCTATGCCAGACCGTGATGGACATTTCTCCATGCAACGTGTCATGAAGTGCAGACAATTGTCATCTGAAAAGCGAAGAAGCGAATTCGTAATGCCCTGGGTAATAAAAAACTAATATTGGCAAAAGGTCAGGCTTGATGCTTCAAGGTAGGAACAATTACTGCTGGTGTTAAAACTATTCTCCACTTGTTTTGGGCAGTTTTCTTTTCCTATAAAAATGTAAACCAATTTGTTTTATTTGCACTGCTGTATTATTCAACACAAAAATGAATTACTGTAGTACCATGATCAGAGTTTGTACACAAACATAGTAAAGTTTGTTTTTCTTTAACGATGCCACTGGAGCACATTGATTTTTATCTTATCAGTGGCTATTAGACGTCATTCATATGGTCATTTTGACATAGACAGGACAGCACATATCAGAGCCTTTGATGAACCAGTTGTGGAGCACTGGTTGGAATGGAAAATAGCACAAACTGCAGATGGATCCACTGAGACGGATCAATCCATTGACAGACTGCTTCAAAGGCAGACATGCTACTGACTGAGCTACATCCCGCTCCTTGGTTTCATACATTAGTTAGGATTTTTTAACGCCACTTTAAACATTTACTCTAAAATATACACTGTCTTTAACACCATTGTAATACTGTTTAAAATTTTAGTGTGAAATGCTCTTTCTGCACAGATAATCGTGCATGCTCAGTGACAATACATCACACTAATCAGAAAATTGCCACTCAGACCTGTGACTGTGAGTATTTTGCTTCAACCTGTGAGCTCCACGAATCACTGACATAAACATAATTGAACAAAGCGACTGTCGCAGTTTGTGTCATGTCAAAGATGCCATTATGGCTGACAAAGTTACCATTATTAGAGACAGTGTTTTTACAATTGCAGATTTGAAGTTTTACTACCAACATGTGAATCTGTGACAAAAAGATAATTGAAGAAAGCAAGCCAAAGATGCCATTATGGCTGACAAAGTTTCACGATGGCAGATTTGAAGTTTTGATACCAACCTATGAACTTAGTGAATATTTGACAAAAAACATAATTGAACAAGGCGTCTGCCTCAGTTTGTGTCAAGCCAAAGATGCCATTATGGCTGACAATGTTACCATTACTGGAGACAATGTTTTACAAAAGCAGATTTAAAGGTTTGCTAGAAACCTGTGAATTCCAAGTATCGGTGACAATTACATAATTGAAGAAAGTGATTTTCTCAGCTTGTGTAAAGACTAAGATGTCATTATGTCCGACACAGTTTTACAACTGCAAATACCTCGGGGATGCAGATGGTTAGACTGCAATTTAGGTGCAAGAAATCTCATGTAACCAAGTGAGACACGCAATGACTGGCGACACTGTGAATGAAACCGACCATCACATTGAGAATTAAAATCTAAACTTTTGTTCAGTGATCCCATTTAACTGTCGCACCACTTTCATCCATATAACACCTTGACACATAAAAGAAAAAAGTAAATCATTTACTGTAGCTATTTAAATTGTCAAACCTTTAATGGTTTGTTTTTTAAGTCTGTTAGGTAGCAACTAATACCCCAGAAGTGAAAATACAACATATCAACATTAATACATACACGTGTGATGTGCAACCACCAGTGACATCTTGAATAGAAGTTAGTTTGTTTTGTTTAACGATGCCACTGGAGCACATTGATTATTATCTTATCATTGGCTATACATGTGGTCATTTCTGACACATTTCTTCAGAGGAATCCCACTCCCACCACATAGGCTAGGGAACTTTCATATGCACTATCCCATACAGGACAGCACATACCATAGTCTTTGGTTGTGGAGCAATGGTAGGAAAGGAAAATAGATCCACTTAGAAGAATCAATCTGACAACCAATTGCTTTAAAGGCAGACACAATACTGATTGAGCTAAATCCCGCTCCCGACACCTTGAATAAAACAATTGACAGTCATATAGAGAATTAAAAATTAAACTTTGGTTGAGTTACCTTATTAAACTGTCGCAATGTTCCAAAGAGTGATTTTAAAACACTTTCATCCATACAACTAATTTTTTACAGAAAAGAAAAATGAACTGCACAGTTATTTAAATTGTCACAACGTCAAGGGTTTATTTTTTAAGTCAGTTAAACCCAAATGGAAAATTCAGACTGAAGGTCAATGATAATGGAGCTACTGAAGTGTAATATGCAACAGTGATAACTTAAATAAAAGAACTGACCATCAGATTGAGAATTAAAAACCAAACCTTTGTAGAGTGATCCCATTAAACTGTCGCAGTAGTTTTAAAGTGTGGTGTTAAAATTTTCATCCATTCATGGAAATTAAAAAATCTTTTACTACAAAGCTATTTAAATTATCACACCTTTAATGGATAACTTTTTATCATTTGTCAATAACTGATACACTGAGTGAGTGAATATTAAGTTTAACGTTGCTGCGAGAATCTTTCACCCATTTGTGACAACTGATAGTGATACACTAGAAGTGATGCTACAATTGAAGAATTCCGTGACCACAGAATTACATTAATTTACGTAAAATGTGTTCCGTTGTACTTTTACAGTAATTTGTGATTAAACTGCAAATATTTAACATTTCAACACAATTATATAATCAAATCTACATGTAATTTGTAAATAACTTTAATACATGTAGTAATTTCAAACTTTTTATATCTACCATTGCATTCTTTTAACTCAACTTCATAACATTCCGTCTTGTCTATTAGTTATATAACATTGAATGATTTTTAACTCTTGCACTAAGGACCTCAGCATGGTTTCCTCCAGATTTATTTTTAGGGTAGGCTCTATTTTATTTTAATCTTATGTTACAATGGTGAGAGATACTGCATAAATAATAATTTGATGATTGAGACTGGTTTATTGATATATGTCACCGACATTGGTGAGATATACTTTATACAATGATAATTCATACAAGAAAATGTAAACAATTTTCTAACACATTAATTTATAAAACAATTAATCTGAAATTTTAGGATACACAATTTTACCCTATGGAAAAATACTTATTAAGAGAAGATTTTCAATGTCAAACTGTGTTGCCCTCATAAATAAAGCATTCACTATTATTATTTTAGTGCATGGTGCAAGTAAACGAGGGCTTGTTTTAGTTGTCTGTGCTGTTGTTTCACTCAGGAATAAAGAAACATTGGACAAAAGTTTTAAACAGATCATAGAGATTACTGTATACCATGAAAAGCGACAAAGATCTGGAAAACCTTCTCACCACCAAATACAAAATAATAAAAATAAAGACTTAAGTCTTTAGAAAATTTTGTTTCACATCTGGAAATGTCAAAGAATGAAAACCAATGATGAGAAATAGCAATAAACCCCAAAAATAGAAATTAGAGAAAAATCTGGATGATTTTCAGTCGTCTTTGTGCTGTTGTAGATTTAGTCTGGCATACATTAACTACAAACACCATGTTAATCTTAACCATAAGGAAAATAAAAATGAAAAATGAACTTCCTGATGACTTTCATCCTTCAGTTCATTGTGCTGGGTTTTTTTGCTGTTAGTCTGGTGTAACTATGTTAGACACAAATGTCATGTTTTTATTATAACAATGAAACACAAAATTCTAGTAAATCATTTAGTTGTTATTTTTTTTAATATCAAACTGAAATTCATGTGAATTCCACAATCCTTCAATCACTTGTGGGTGTTTCGCAATGACCCCTCAAATATGCCACCCTCTGTAACTTTCCTCCTTTATTTTTATTTTTTTAAATCTCAATAATGACCCCTCAAACATGCCACCCCCTGTAATTTTCCTCCCCTTTACTTTTATTTTTTCAAATTGCAATAATGACCCCAAAACCCCACCTCTAAAAAACCAAAAACAAAGTTCATGTAACTTTTCTCATTTAGTTGTTTGTGTTTAGTTTTAGTTGTAAATACAAACAGTGTGTTGTTTATCTGATATGACCGCATGCAATGCTAATTGTGAGTCTAGTAACATAACAGCACATTTAATATACACATGCGTATTTCTATGTTAATGGTTCAATACGTGATACACTTCAACATACAGAACAGACAGGTTCATGTGACACTGGCAGAAAAGCAACCAAAGCGGGTATATATACAATACAGCATAGTAGAGCAGTCCATAGAACGGGAAATTCAGTTACCACTTGCAGCCTTCAACAACACAAATACAGTGTTTAAAGTAAGAAAAAAATGTTAAAAAAAAGTAATAATAATAATAATAATAAAAATAAACTTAACTCAAGAGAAAGGTATTACAGTGGACTCTGTCTAAACCAGATCCTTATGGGACCAGAAAAATACGCTGGTTTAGATTTGCTGGTTTGCATGAATTTTTCTAGTTATGAGTCAGTTTGGGACTAAAAAATGAATCCTGTTTAGACAGAGTGCACTGTATTTAACCATTTAGAACAGATCTTACAGATTTGTCTCCTGAACATAATTTTTTCTGTTTTGAGTCCTACATATGTTCTTATTACAGTTGAAAAAGAACATTTTATAACTGGTACTGTGGTGGCAGGATGCCAATTGCATATGAATTAATAAATGTCAATTATAGCCAATTTATAAAAACTGAAATTGTATAAAATTGTATTTTCAATGAGTAAATATATGTAGAAGAATATTATAAAGGGATTAACAAATAATTTAAGAATTTGTGCATTCTTGTAATAATTGGGTAATAATTGGGTAAACAAAACAAAAATATATATAAAGTATTACAAAAGTATAATTTCAGTCCTGGACGCGGTGGATGGATAAAACCATAAACTGCGCCCGGATAGGTATCTGCTATAACAGCCTGGCTCTGAAGGTAGATGTTAAACACCATAACCCGACTTAAGTATAATTTTAAGTAAAATGCAAGTAAACATATGACTGTCAAGTGGTAAAGAATTTCGCGTGTACGGAGGTGTACACTGGTGTGACTGTCACAGCACACAAACCCATGGCTATGGACTACAGTAGATTACTCAGGTGCTTTAACTCAAGACAACATTGTGGGATACACGGCAAAAACATCAACATTCTCTCACATTAAGATGTAACCTTGGTTACTAACACTTAACATTTGTTGCTAAGTCCAGTATCACATTTACTGAAATATTTATGAAGTGATTTTTGATAATTACTGAAAGATAATTACTGAAAGATGACGTAAATGTTTGTATATGAAATGTAAATTTTTATTATTTCTTATTTAAAATTTAAGATCGTTTTTAAACATGTATTTTTTTCTTTTTAAAACACAACTGTTTTGTAAGTTATCTGACAAAGACTACCAAAATGTTGCATATAATATTTTTTGGTCGTATCACAAATAAATTTAAAAGTTGATTTCAAATAAAAATATGTTTTTCTTTACATTTACTTTCTCAATAAATGAATAATTTATTAAATTAATTAAATGACATATTAAAATATTTGTTTAAGTTACACCTTAATATGATGTTTGTGAAACCTCAGAAATAATTTATTAAAGAATTGTTCAAGTTGCAGCTTAATGTGATGGTTGTCAAAGCTAGGAAATTAATCATTTATAAAAGAAATTTTCAAGTTACAATTAAATGTTACCAAGCTGTATAGCTTAGTCATCTCAGGTTTGAAAAACAACATTTTAAGTTACAGTTTAATGTGATCATTTCCAAATCTCAAAAATTTATAATTTATTAAATTAAAAAACATGAAAATAATTTTTCAAGTTACAGCTTAATGCAGTGGTTATCAAAGTTCAGAAATTAATAATTTAATAATTTTTCAAGTTACAGCTAAATGTGGTGGTTGTGAGTTCAGAAATTAATAATTTAATTATCTTTCAAGTTACAGCTTAATGAGGTGGTTGTCAAAGTTCAGAAATTAATCATTTAATTATTTTTCAAGTTACAGCTAAATGTGGTGGTTGTCAAAGTTCAGAAATTAATAATTTAATAAAACATTTTTTAAGACAGCTTAATGCGGTGATTGTGAAAGTGTTGTGGTTGGTGATGTTTTTGCACGTATCATCACGATTGAGTCCGTTCTAGCACTAGATTGTCCAGTACAAGTCACGTACTTACATGAAAAATTACGTCACAGCTCTAATCTAGATCTAAAAAACAAAAGATAATTCAACTCAAAACATGGCCACAGTAATGTGATGACATAAACATTTAATACCTCCACTTTGCCACTACCACTCAAGCTTAAAGCAAGTTACGAACAAAGAGTGCCACACTAAACGCATTCAAGAAAGAATTTAAAATATGCTATGCAATAAACCAGTGAGATGACTTAGATGTCTGTAAAAGTGGACAATTTACATAATAATCAATTTAATTCTTTTCAAAATATAATTAAATATGCAATATTTTGAATATTTATTTAAATTTCAAATAAAATAATAAATTAGCATAATAAGAAATATTTCTAGGTTAAAGCTCTAGACAAACTGTCTGCATTCACAAAACAACAATCAACATAAAAATAAGAAAAACTATTCTAACCTATCTTTCTTGCCCGAGCCATCACTTGTTATGTGTATTAAAAATTTCAAACATAAACTATTATAACCTATAATTTCATACTTAAGCCATCGCTCATTATTTCAATTAAAAAAAAAGATCTTAAAACTTACTTGAAATATTGTTTTTATAAAAACTTTTAACATAAAAACTGGGTCTACACGTTTAAAAAAAAATGTGTCCATTATGGTACAATAAGAAAAGAAAAAGATAGAATAAAAATGTATTTTGATGTTTATTGAATTATTCTAAATGTGCTTCCATACCTCAAAAATCTATAAACAATTTAGATGAAATTCAAATTGTAATTCATAAAGATAAAATCAATTGGTCTAAATGAAATTAAACCAGACAAAAAAAGGACAAAAAAAAAGAACTTAACTAAATTACCAGATTCAACATAACCTATATCAATTATAATAGAATTAGCAAATGAAAAAGAAATACATGTATTTTTAACACCCCAGCACACTATTTAATCAGTGGCTATTAGATGTCAAACATGCCAGGACAGGACAAGTTGTTTATCGTCTACGTTCAGATCCAGGCTGTTATACTTATAGTGATGGCTTGAACCATAAACTGCACCTGGGAGGTGTCACCTATAACAGCCTGACTCTGAACATAGATGTTAAACAACATGACCTGACCTGATGTCAAACATACAGTATGCAGGGCTTGAATTTAAGAATTTGTAAGCCACAGGAATTTTGAAACTTTTTGCTGTCGGTGAAAGACTCACTGACTGCAATTTTGATTCAACTGACAGCAATTTGTTAAAACTTAACTTTTGCAACAAATAAACAAATAAAAATGCCACCAGTGAAGTACGTCGCCTACGGCAATTTATACAAAACCAGTGGCAATTGCCACCGTTAAATTCGAGCCCTGGTATTTATCACACATGGCCAACTAGAAATCCAACCAATTTAGAAGTAAATACTATTTCAATATTGTACGAGATTGGTCGGATCAGAAAGTAAAAAGTTAAATTTGTTTTATTTAACGATGCCACTAGAGCACTGATTTTTATCTTATCAGCAACTATCGGACGTTATTCATTTGGTAATTTTGACACATTTTTAGAGGAAACCCGCTGCCGCCACGTAGGCTACTCTTTTCGATAAGCAGCAAGGGGATCAGAAAGTAACAGCTGTATTTTGTGTTCTAAATAAAAGTGTCTAGAGTAGGATTGAAACCTACTGCACAAAATCACATAGCATCTGACATTTAGTGGTTTTGTACACAGCCACAAGAGAGGAAAAACCAGCAACATTAAAAATACTTTCAGAACTGAAAAAACCCCACCACTATCCATAATAAAGTAAAGTTTGTTTTATTTAACGATGCCACTAGAGCACATTGATTTTTATCTTACCAGTGGCTATTGGATGTCATTCATATGATAATTTTGACACATTTCTTTTAGAGGAAACCTGCTGCTGCCACATAGGCTACTCTTTCAGATAAGCAGCAAGGGATCTTTTATATGCACTTTACCACAGAGATGACAACACATACTAAAGGTCCATAATACTAAATGTTGATAGCGGGTTAGATAACAATGATGTTTCATTCTATTCACTGGCATGGTATTTTGTTTTACAAACATCCTGTATCTTCTTCATAATTCAGAAACTATGGGTCTGTTCGTGTGTTGGACCAAGCCAACAGATGCTCTTACTAGTTCACAATAAATAAGTCAGTGATTTGGAATTCAATGTTAATTCAAACTTGTAATATTTCACAAATAATCTTCAGTGTTATATACCAAATTTCATCACCTTTGTTTTATACATTTAGTCTTCTTATTTTACAAAATTAATCCCACTTTCAAAATTTAATTTCATGACCATAATGGTAGATGATAAAAACATAAATTTTTAGCCTTGTTAAACAATCAGGATTTAACTACATGCAAAGTTTGATGAAAATAATAAAAATGAATAACCGCCATCCCATAAACAATTCCAAATAAAATAAAATTGATGCAATCCCATAAACAATTCCAAATAAAATAAAATTGATGTTACTTTTTGTCTTTAAATCAATGTCATAAAATGTGACAAATTAATTATTTAAAAAATATTTCCTGATATAACTAAACACCAAAAACAGAAAATAAAACTGAAAAACTAAATAACCGATTTACTTCAGAAAAAAAAAATAATTAAAATTAAAAAAGAAATCAAAATACGAATTTCTGAATAGTAAAGCAGTAACATTGATCCCAACATAAAAAATGTCACCAACAAATAAAACATAAAGAACTTAAATAATTTAAAACAATGCTCCTAACTATGGTTTAAGCATATAAAAGTAAATAAAGAAAATATCAGATATCACCAGAATGTTAAAGAGTAATGTAATAAAATAAATAACAACAATAATAAACATGACAACACTAACTAGTGAGACATGCAATTAACACGCTAGTCTAATCCACCACCAAACAGGGAAAGTCTCTTCTTAAAGTACCAGTCTGCTTTTTAAAAAATATTTAACCATTTAGAATATATCTAAATATATCTATATCACGCACCATTCGTCTGACGCACCGATTTGCTGTATCTAAATTAGATCACCAGAAATACACTATAAATCCTTGAGGCGGGTCGCCACCTGTCCGCCATCGCTATGTCGTAGCGCTATTCATGTGACTTAAATGTGGTCCATTGGTATCATTGCGTCAGAAAAAGGGAGCGTGGTACGCATCAAACAGACGTAGAAGATATATTCTAAATGGTTAAATATTTAAAAAAAAACAGACACTGCCACTTCAAATACTAAACAGTTGGGTTGTAAAATATTTTTCGTGTTAATGTTTTTTAATTACATCCAACTCATAAAATAATAAAATTTGCATACAAAATATTGCGTAATTGAATAAGCATAAAAAAGGATTTAATAGAGAATTAAAAATATACATATAAAAATAAAAATAATAAAAAAGATAAAGTAATAAAAAAGTATAATTATTATTTTTGGTCTGATAAAGAAATTTTCTCTTAATAATAGTACGTTTCAAGTTTTAACTGGAGAGTTTATTTTATTTAGAAGGTTAATTTTATATCATTGCCTCACATAAAATTAAATTTCTCGGATAAAACCAAGGCTTGAGTGTTACCTTGAATGTAAAATCAATATTCGTTTGTTCAGAAAATATTTAGTTTGGTTTATTGATAAAATTATGTCTTTATAATCTATCAACACATTACATATCAGTCAAAACCTTAAACACTCAATAAACATCACTGACCCAGTTTGTTTGTTATGATTTTAAAGCTGTAATATCCCGAATATTTTTTATATTAATTTTAATAATTTAGAATTGATGTTCCAGGTTTATTTTAAAGCTACAACATATGGAATATTTTTAATATTTAATAATTTAGAATAGATGTTCCAGGTTTGTTTTAAAACTACAATATCTGGAATATTTAAAATATTTAATAATTTAGAATAGATGTTCCAGGTTTGTTTTAAAGCTGCAATATCTGGAATATTTTTAATATTTAATCATAGAATAGTAAAGATTGTTTTGTTTAACGACGCCACTGGAACACATTGATTTTTATCATCATCGGTTATTGGACGTCATTCATAT
>JAUTWP010035102.1:0-13269 GCA_033042655.1 Cyathermia naticoides
ACATATGGGTAAGGAATTCAGGTAACATGGTGAATATACATATGGGTAAGGAATTCAGGTAACATGGTGAATATACATATGGGTAAGGAATTCAGGTAACATGGTGAATATACACGCCTAGAATTGTACCTTACAGGTGTTCTTTGGATCAGATCACTATGTAGGTACATTGTATCACAATTCATTTCTACGGTACATCTAACTAGTTGGCCTTTGATGGCTACTGTGGCGTAGTAACTGGGTTCAATTCTTGATACAGGTAATTTATTCACGTAACATAACTCTAGCCCACCTAGAATGGCAACTCACAGATGTTCTTTCGATTATATTACTATGTAGGTATATTTAACCACTGTTGTCTTTAGCTGGCTGCCGTGGCGTAGTGACTGGGTTCAATTCTTGATACAGGTAATTATTCAGGTAACATGACTATCACACGCCTAGAATAGTACATTACAGGTGTTCTTTAGATCTTTATAATAATGTATTTTACTGGATAGCGTTCCGTGGTTGCTGGGTTCAATTCTGGAAATAGCTTGACAACACATCTATAATAATGAATTACAAAAGATGTCACATGAAACACCTAAAACCTGGCATACTGTCAGTAAATATATTATTCCCCCACCCCCGCCTTTTTCTCTATCTTGCCTTCTCACTCACTCTCTCTCTTTCTCTCTCTCTCCTCTCTCTCACCCTTTCCTCTTTCTTACTCCATTCCCCCTTTTTCTCTCTCTTTCGCTTGTTATCTGTCTATATATAACCCGTCTACCCTTCATTCTCCCCCCCTCTTTCTTGCTCCATTCCCCCTCTTTATTTTTTTCTCTCTCTCTCTCTCTCTCTCTCGCTTGCCATCTATTTCTATATAACCCGTCTCATTTGCTTTCTCTCCCCTCTTTCTTGCTCCGTTCCTCTTTCTTTTTCTTTATCTCCTTTCTATCTATCTCTCTCTCTCTCTCTCTCTCTCATTTGTCTGGGTAGTTTCGTGAAATATCACTTCTGAGCTATTACAAACAACAAAACGAAAAGAAACATATTATAAATACCAATGTTCATAGAAAGCAGGATCTTAGGAGTGATATGTAAGTTTATTACAAAGGGTTAAACCAGTCGACTAAACGTGACATCGTCTAGTAACGAAGCTAAATCGTCGAACAAGAAATACGATCTTAAAAAAGTGTTGTGTTCATTCTGCTAAAAACAAACAAGAAAAACAACATGATAATAAAACGCATTACGAGAAGATCATCATACTATACAGCATTACGTCAACAAGCTTGATGCAATTAGCAGGTAGACATTTGTAAATAAGTCATCAAAGAATGACTTTTAGTGTTCAATGTGTTGATATCTAGATAGAAGTGAACGTCAGAACTTCGGAATGGTTTACTGCACGAACAACAATAAACTACATCTGATGGGAAGGAGCGGAATGTAGCTCAGTCGGTAGCGTGGCCACCTTTGAAGTGGTCGGTCGTGGGATCGATCCTTCTCAGTGGACCCATCTGCAGTTTGGGCCATTTTCCGTTCCAACCAGTGCTCCACAATTGGTTCAACAAAGGCTGTGGTATGTGCTGTCTTGTATGGGAAAGTGCATATAAAAGATGCCTTGCTGCTTATCAAAAAGAGTAGTTTATGTGGCAGCAGCGCATTTCCTCTAAAAATGTGTCAAAATGACCATATGAATGACATCCAATAGCCGATGATAAGGTAAAAATCAAGGTGCTCCAGTGTCATCATTAAATAAAACAAACTTTACTTTACTTTACAATCATCTAGCCCTGAACAAACCAAACTACTGTAGTGTGTTTATTAATACCTGGTCTTTGATAGAATATGCAACACATGTCAGGTCCTAAGTTCAGTCTGCACAGCTGTTTCTGCAGCCTGGTGGCTTTTTGTGTACCTGGAGAGAGAAAATAAACAAGCCACTCGATATAGCAACGGTTCACAGTATTTACAAATGACTATTTCTGCATGTGGCCTGTCAGTGTGACAACAATAGCACATTTATGCCACATACCTCACAGACATAGCTTACTCAGTAGGCCTACTAGTCCCAGCACACACAGATACGAAATGTCAGTGGGTGTTTTCTATTCCAAATATAATACCAGAGTATTGAGATTTTTTCAAATGTCAGAAGCATGTATATGTGTCAGGAAATACATGTATTCCTATGTCAGTGAGATAATCAAATATCTACCTGCATATATAGTGAATTATCTTTATAACATTATAATGGCAGGCTGTTATGAACCTGTATTATATGTATATGTCAGAAGCATGCATGTACATGTGTCAGGGAGATTAATATACATGTATACCTAACATATGTGTTGTATATGATACAATGAGTGAGATAATCAAATATCTACCTGCATATAAATACAGTGAATTATCTTTATAACATTATAATGGCAGGCTGTCTGTTATGGCTATTATAATATAATACAGTGATTTATCTTTATAACATTATAATTGCAGGCTGTCTGTTATGGCTGTATTATAATATAATACAGTGAATTATCTTTATAACATTATAATTGCAGGCTGTCTGTTATGGCTATTATAATATAATACATAATTGTTATGTATATCTCATGTGGGATCTAGCTCAATCGGTGGAGCGCGCAGCTGAGGTTGTTAATTCAAAGGATCAAATCTTCTTATTGAATTATTCTCTGATTATTGTTTTATTCCATCCCAAATTGTACTCCACAAATCGACAAAAGCCATGGTATGTATTACCCTGTCTATGGGATGATGAATATAAAAGATTTCTTGCTACAAATAAAAAAATGTAGCTGGCTGGATAGGTGAATGGTTGGGTGAGTGGGTGGATGGTCTGTGTTAACTTGTCTATTGGATGATGCATATAAAATATCTCTTGCTATTACGTGTACAGAATCTCTGGCTATGTCAGTTTGTGCCCACGAGAGGCATGTTTGAACACTTATTTAGTGATGTAAGCACGTTAAACCTTTTCCCATTCCATGCATGTACTAAAAAAATGTAGCTGGCTGGCTGGTTGGCTGGGTGGGTGTGTTAGTAGTTAGATAGTTAAGCAGAAAGTGGACAGTTAGATGGATTGATAGGTGAATGCATGTCTTTTAGATGAAAGGATTGATAGTTAAAATGGTGAGTTTGACTTTGGACAAATGGACAGATGTGATTTAACAGGTGTCCAGATAATTTTATTTTTTTATTCACTTAAAACCTTGTTACAGACATTTTGTCAAGACTCAAGCTAATGAAGTTACTTAAAGATGTTTATAATTTCAGATCCGGCAGGCCGATGCATGTCTGGTGCTTGCTAACAAATACTGCCAGGATCCTGACCAAGAGGACGCTGCAAACATCATGCGAGTGATCTCAATCAAAAACTACTTCTCAGACATCAAAGTCATTGTACAACTGCTACAATACCATAACAAGGTAGCTATCTTCCTGTAGTACTTAGGTCAAGTCAGGGTGTTTAACGTCTATGTTCAGAGCAAGGCTGTTATACCAGATGCCTCTCCCAAGTGCAGTTTATGATTTTATATATCCACCATGTTCGGGACAGGAAAACAATGGTGGGAGAGAGCAGAGGGGGGCACAGTCACACTAAAGGAAACAAGTGAGTTTCCGCTAGCCCAGTCTTGTGACTGGAGTGTGAGTGATGGTGCACTGTCACACTAACGGAAACAAGTGAGTTTCCGCTAGCCCAGTCTTGTGACTGGAGTGTGAGTGATGGTGCATCAGCTTTTTGGAATTCTTTAAGAGAATGGTTACCAAATATGAAAAATTGGAGTGGAATTGTTTTGGTGAGGAGAAATTGTGCATCAATTTTGAAGGTGGCCGTTTCTAAATACAATGGTGACTTTATAGCAGTTTTCTATCAATGAGACAATGGCAAGGCCATCATATTACTTGTAATAGTCTACATTATAATCACTTGTATAGTCCAGTGGCGGATCTAGGCCTTTTTTCCCGGGTCCTGGGCCCCCTAAATTTTGCGATTTTTCTATTTTTTACGTTGTAAATATTTTCGGGAATGTTTGTGTCACTTAGGCTTGTCATTGGGGGCCCCTCGTAAATGGAATTTCTGGATCCGCCACTGTAGTCCATTTTAACACCATCCAGGGAACTGGTAATAGCTTGTCCACCTGTGAAGCAGTCAGTCATCAGATCGATTCTTCTCAGTGGACCCATTTGTGGTTCATCCAGGGGTTCATCAAAGGCCGTCACATGTGCTGTCCTGTGTGAGGAAAAGTGTATATAAAAGACCCCTTGCTGCTTATTGGAAAGAGTAACCTGTACAGTTGTAGCAGGTTTCTTATAAAAACCATTCAGAATGCCCATTATGTTTAACATCCAATAGCCGATGATTAAAAAACAATCAATATGTTCTAGTGGCTTTGTTAAATAAATGAAACAATTCTCTACTGAAGTCGTATTGACAATTTAAGGGGGTTTGTCATGTGATTCCTTGAAATTTGTATTAAATTTGCATGTATTTAAAAAGAAAGAATTGATAGACCAATATTTACCAAACCCTTCAGAAAGAGATCACTGAACGAAATAAGGTTTGGAAACTAGTTACTGTTTGAAGATTATGTTGACACATTATTAATTGTGTTTTTTATTTCTGCATATATTGAAATTCAACTGCCTTCGAAAAGGTCATTAATTTTGAAATTTTTATTTGTTTGACAGATAAAATACTTGTCTGTTAATGTTTTAAATGTTTTTATTATTATTACAATAAAATCTCTCTAAACTGGATACTCATGTTATCAAGTAAAATGTCTGGTTTTCAGAGGTTTTTAGTTTTCATAGGTTAGATTTATAAATGGACACTTTGGGACTGAATTGTTTGTCCGGTTTTGATAGGATTCCAGTTTAGAGGGTCCGGTTTAGACAGAGTCCAATGTATTATTAATATTTTTATTTTTTCCTATTATTATTATTATTGTTATTGTTATTATTATTATTATTATTATTATTATTATTATTATTATTACTATTGTTATTATTATTATTATTTCAGGCCTATTTGCTCAATATTCCTAGCTGGGATTGGAAACGAGGTGATGATGCAGTTTGTATTGCTGAGCTCAAGCTTGGATTTATTGCACAGAGTTGTCTGGCACCTGGATTCTCTACACTGATGGCGAACTTGTTCACAATGAGGTCCTACAAACATGTGAGTCTCCATTTTTCATACTGGAGCACGATATAGCTCAGTCGGTAGTGTGCCCGCCTTTGAAGCAGTCGGTTGTCGGATCGATCCTTCTCAGTGGACCCATCTGCAGTTTGAGCTATTTTCTGTTCCAATCAGTGTTCCACTACTGGTTCATCAAAGACTGTGGTATGTGATGTCCTTTCTCTGGGAAAGTGCATATAAAAGATCCCTTGCTGCTTATTGGAAAGGGTAGCCTATGTGGCAGTGTGGCCTTTAAAAGAAATGAGTCAAAATTACCATATGTATGACATCCAATAACCGATGATAAGATAAAAATCAATGTGCTCCAGTGGAATCATTAAATAAAACAAACTTTACTTTTACAATAGCCGCTGATAAGATAAAAATCAATGTGCTCCAGTGGCATCATTAAATAAAACAAACTTTACTTTTACAGTAACCGATGATAAGATAAAAATCAATGTTCTCCAGTGGCGTCGTTAAATAAATAAAAACTTTACTTTTTCCCGACGATCAGATAAAAATCAATGTGCTCAAGTTGCGTCATTAAATAAATAAAGAAAATGTAATGTGTGAAATGACAACCCTGCAGGCCATGACAGTGTCTATAAAGTAGACGTTAAATGATATCTTCCTGGTTGTGAGAGTAAAACAAGTTATTTAGATACTGATAAACACAAATATCACATTACCAGAACCAGTGGCGGATCCAGAAATTCCATTTAGAGGGGGCCCCCAATGACAAGCCTAACACAAATGTTCCCGAAAATATTTACAACGTAAAAAATAGAAAAATCGCAAAATTTAGAGGGGGCTCGGGCCCAGGAAAAAAGGCCTAGATCCGCCACTGAGAACAAAGCTAGACTTATCTACGCAACATAACTTTAACTACGTACGAACACAAAAAGCGTTCTATCTTAGTCATTAGATCTGAGAAAGCTTCTGAATGTCTAATTCATTGCTACACAGTTTATTGTTTTATCCATCCACCGCGTCAGGGACAGGAATTTGAGCTAGGTCCATCCCTTTCTTGTTTTACAGTGAATGACAAAATAAAAATCCTGGTTAAATCCTGGTACATCGCTTTGAAGTGCTTCATCACTTAACGGCCACTTTAAAGTATGACGCTAAGACTGATGTTCATCATTCATATAAAAAGTTTGTTTGTTTTGTTTAACGACGCCACTAGAACACATTGATTTTTATCTTATCATCGGTTATTTGACGTCATTCATATGGTCATTTTGACACTTTTTAGAAGGAAACCCGCTGCCGTCACATAGGCTACTATTTTTCGATAAGCAGCAATGGATCTTTTAAATGCACTTTTCCATAGACAGAACAGTACATACCACGGCCTTTGATGAACCAGTTGTTCGCTTCAAAGGCGGGCACGCTATCCACTGAGCTACATCCCGCTCATGTGTACATTAAAAGTAACAAAGTAAAGTCTGGGTTACTGGGAAATAATTAATAAAGAACATGACAGTGGAAAACCGTTCAGTAATAATTTGGATATTAGGAATATTAGTTTTTTTTGTTTTTATCTTGTAATACTTACAATTTATGTTTAAAGACATATACATGTATTTCTTTAATTGTGTCTATGACTAAATTGCTGGAATTGATTTTATGAAAACTGAGGACTGTCTATGCTGAAGTACTCCATTCACTACATGGGATATAGCTCAGCAGGTAGAACGTCCGCGTGGGAAGCTGGTTATCATCGGATCGATCATTCTCGGTGGACGGAAACTATATAGTGTATGTATTTGACGTTGCCGCATACTGCACGCCGAATACCGGCTGCAGATGGATGCAATGATATTCAGTTACGTGTTATAGTTAATAAGTTTAATAAACAAGCATGCTTTCTTTAAAACGTGTGCATGCTTGGACGTTTTTTAATAATTCGCTATGAAATTGGGGCAAATTCAATATATTTTTGGTATACATATCTTCATATTATTTCCTCCACTGGTTCATCAACGTGTGTAGTATTAAGCTGTCACATCTTTGTGGGCGTGTATACAAATACATTGTTGCTAACTGAACAGATTAACATATGTGACAACAGCAAATTTCTTCTCAAAACCATGCGTCCTAACTACAATATACAATGTAATATATTTTAAACCCTAATAGCCGCTGATTAAATATTTCCATTGTAATTTGTAAACATACTAGTATACACATGCATTAAATCGATTTAATATTTTTTTAATTCTCTACTCTAGAAACATGTACACATGCATTAAATCAATTTAATATTAAAACATTCTCTATCCTGTTAATATATGCACATACATTAAATTAATTTAATATTTTAAAATTTACTTCCCTGTTAATATATGCACATGCATTAAATCGATTTAATATTTTTTTAATTTACTACCCTGTTAATATATGCACAGGCATTAAATCAATTTAATATTTGAACAATTTACTACCCTGTTAATATATGCACATGCATTAAATCAATTTAATATTTAAAAAATGTACTACCCTGTTAATATATGCACATGCATTAAATCGATTTAATATTTTTAGAATTCTTAAAACTGTAAACATGTACACATGCATTATATCGATTTAATATTTTTAGAGTTGACAACACTGTAAACATTTTGAGTGTTTTCCAAAATCTTATCAGTTAAGGTCTATTCATTGTCAAGGGTTTCAGACAGACAAACAACACCTTGATGCTCCTGGTAATGTTCCAAAGTAATTCAACACAATGCATCTTCAAGCAAACCTAAATAAAACTTGTGAAAAACGTTTGTAAACACGTGAATACGTAACATGTATGACATAGACTGGTATTAGCCATGAATGCGGTTACGCTGCAATGTCAATAGACTGGCAGAAGATCGGTGTGCGGAATATCTAGAAGATGTAGTGTTTTGAATTGTTCATATGACCGTGACGTGAATGTCGCAATACTTGTAAATATTGGTGTGTGTGTTTAAAAATAGAATATCATTTTTCTTTCATTGATTATAAAATAGTTTATGCAGTTACATTTGACATTTATAATAGTTTATTTTTTAAAGTCAAAACTTTAATATAGTCTTAAAGCAAGTCTGTGTTTTATTATCATGATGTAGTAGTGTTACTGTAACCAATACATTTCTTCCTTCACTGTAGAAATTCGAACCATGACTCTCGATTTGAGAGTCAAGTGCTCTACCAACTGATCTAATAAGGACATTCCCACTGGGTTTTTGCCGGTAAGGGAATTTTATTCAAACACTATGGCCATCATCATCAGCATGATCATCATCACCACCACCAACAGCACCAACAATACGACATGCAATCAACATCACTGTCATCATGATACTCATCATCATAATCATTATCATCACAACCACCAACACCACATGCAATAATCATTATTGGCATCATCATCGTGATCATCACATCCACCATAATCATTATCATCATCACTACTATATACTAGTATACAAAAAAACATCACCACCAGCAAAACCACCACCATCACCACCAGCAGCATCATCTTCATCATCATGACTAACTTATACTTTCAATAACATTAAATTCCATATAATTATGTAGCATTATAGTATATACTGTGCATCTATAAAATTACACAACTGTATATTGCCACACGGTATACGTAAATTATAATAGAGTATACATTAACAGTGTATCCGATGCCAGAGAAAGCCGCTTTGATAATGTATAGACTTTAACGACACAATTTTAAACGGACATTTGCACCAAGAAACCTCAAAGAGAAAATATTTACTTCCAAAGTATCTGCCGTAACACGCTTCTTAAAAGCAAAATTCAAATAATTGTTTAGATTTGCGATATGGAAAATAGCATCTTTAGCTGGATGCTGACTGGATGAAAGTAATTCTGTTTATCTCAAGGGAAACATCACTGGTCGTGCGAGTATCAAGGTTAATACAGAGCTTGACTCTGCACAGGACTGACGTAAGGGTTTCTTTTCAGTCTACCATGGATTGCAACTGATATCGCAGAACAGGCTTGTTTTAAATATATCAATATACATAAAAAAAACTATACATTTTAATTGTAAAACTTAAAACCCATGTTCCAAAAATGCATATTTTACTTTTACATACCAAAATGAATGAATAAATTAATATATATTTTAAAAACATGTAAGTAAATAAATGAATGAGGTATCAACCTGTCTTCATAAAAATAAATATTTCATTTGCTGTTTACTGGAATGAGAAAAATGGACCATGTTTTCAAATCCATCTCTTGAATCTAGAAGTCTCACTTACAGAAACGTTGCATTATTCAGTTCAATTCTTTATTTTGGTCTTGACAACGTATATAGTCAGGTGCTCACAAGCACCAGCAGAATATAATAAAGTGGTAGTGCTGTAAACCATGCAGCCACTGGTAGGGGGGGGGGATTCATACGCTTGATAAAGTGTTAACATTTTAACCCGATTTGTTTATTAGTATTAATGTGATGTACCATGCAATTGAATGCTTTTATATTCGGTTATTTATATTCAAGGATTTAAAAGATGTATCAGACATTTTCAAGGCTTTTGATCAGTCCTAACCTTTTGGTTGTTTTAAAAAGTGCGTATCATTTCATTTGATGCTATTTATTTATTATATTAAAATAAAATAAAAACAATATTTATTTATTTATAATAAAATAAAATTAGTTCACGATATATCCACAAAACCCGAATCATCCCGATGTTCGAGACATCGAGACTCTCGGATTACATAGTCGAACTACCTTGTAGCAAAAATCTATTAACTTAGACGTACGTAATTCTAGGTTCGCAACATATCAAATTGTCTTGTTCCAACTCCAGAACGGTGTGGTTAGGATTTCATGTGACCTGTTCTCGGACTACAGTTGTTACAATAGCGCCAATACACCGTACACTCGCACCTAGGTGACCGAGTGCTGTGGGCAGAGCTAGAGCCAATATTTGAGTCCCACACGACAACACACACGTCTCTGACGTCATCACCAGGTCAACGAGGACAAGTTTGGCAGTGGACGACCACGTGACCCGTTTCCTCCCAAGACGTTCATTAAATAAAGAATTAAAACACTGCTGTTTAAAGTAAAAGTAAAGTTTGTACTGGAACACATTGATTTTCATCTTATCATCCGTTATTGGACGTCATTCAAATGGTCATCTTGACACACTTTTTAGAAGGAAACCCGCAGCAAGGGATCTTTTATATGCACTTTTCCATAGACATAACAGAACATACCACGGCCTTTGATGAACCAGTTGTGGACCACTGGTTTTTAACGGAAAATAGCCCAAACTGCCCTTGAAGGGAACCCAGGAGTTTGTGAAAAGTGAACAGTGCACCGCAGAAACACTGTTGCTTCCCAGACTTATTTATTATCGTGTTTTGGTCGTGTTTCTCAATCAGCGAATGCAGAGAAAGATTTACAGGTGTGAAAGGTGTCACATTAGCACTGGGTAATTGATCCAGGTTTACGCCGGTCACGAAATGGCGACATTCAAACAAACGTAGCCGCTTATTAGCGATCGTGAAAACTCTCCATGTTCATAGACTGCCTGTCCTGAGCGCCGTAAATTAACCCGTTAAGACTGGATAATAACAGCATACAGTGTAGTGAGAGACGTCGCAAAACTCAGAGCGCCGGTCAACCGACCAATTTGATCTGTTTAATTGTCTCCCTTGCTTGATGGCGGTTAAGGGTCTCACTACAGAATTAGTCATTTGATGGAAACCTAATGATATCAACAAGATAGTGAAGACACCTATTAAAGATACAACATCGAGCCCCGCTCTTTAACTTCGCTCTGGAATGTTTACACAACATAAAAATCAAATAAGAAAGGTTTTATTGATCGTATTACAAAAACCAGCCGACGGGAAATTCAACCGTCGAATAAAACGGAGAACAAATATTGGTTAGTAATTATGCCCATGTAGATTGGGTGTATAGAAGTTTAGTGTCAAGTCTGATATAAATACAATCAGGTTTGTGTGGACATGATGAGCTGTCCGGTAAACTATCATCATGGGGCGCAAATGACTGATGGATGGCGGACACAAAATAAGCTGGGTGGCCATTTTGAAAGACGGAGTTAAGAAAATAGGTGGGATTAAGAGCGACTGATTTATAACTGAAGATATGCATACAATGCCGGTGAATTTAGTTGCAGGGGAGGATCTGGGAGTCGTGGTGGTTAGGGTTGTGTTTACTAAAGATGTAAGATAATGACGAATGTTAAAAGTTATAATAGTGTGTACAATGATTTAACGTTAAGTAATGTCCATCAGTACAGCCACATACTCTAAAAAGATATTTATTATGCTTTAAAGAATTCTTTTCATGTTTAAAACAATTTATGAAGACTGCCACCAATATATTTCCACCAACAATAGCTATTTTGATTTTAAGAATCACGTGACCGAAAATATATAATGTTTAACCAATAATTAATCAGATAGGTTTTAAACGTCACTACAAATGGTATTTTATATGCACTTTCCATAAATAAAACACTTTATTAATCAGATAGGTTTTAAACGTCACTACAAATGGTATTTTATATGCACTTTCCATAAATAAAAACACTAAGTTTAAATAAATTGAATTCGAAGCTACTGCACCAAATCACATGAACTCGACAATCGATGGTCTTGATACAGAACCATATAATCTTTCGTACAGCCTTTGATGTGTGAGTTATGGGTCGCAGGTTAGAACGGGAAATAGTGGAAAGAGTTGCTGGCGCTCTACCCACTGAGCTACGTCCCGCTCAGTCTAGCAGCGAGTCGTATTCTTGCGTCTATCTGACTAGCGACTCGCTCTCACGACATGGCAACGATAAATCTCAACAAACAAGCGATACCTTTCCCTGTTGCCTCCATTTCTCACGACCACAGTTCAAAGCAATCAAACTGCCCCATTCGCTGCGAGATTAGAGGCAGCACGAGGTGATCGCACGCACCCAGATAGCGCAACTGAAACATTTCAACACCTTACTTAGGTGACTGCTATAACAGCCTGGCTATGAATGTACACGTTAAACAGCATGACCTGACCTGACCTTACTCGGGCCCGCAGAAACTGGAGGGGGATAGTGTTGTTTTGTCTCAATGCAGCGGGAAGCGTCTCTATCATTCTAACTGCTCCATGCTGCCATATTGCTTGGTCAGGTCAGGTCAAGTTGTTTAACGTCTACCCTCAGAGCCAGTCTGTTATAGCAGACGCCTCTCACGGTCGCAGTTTATGGTTTTATCCATCTACCGCGTCTGTGACAGGAGGATACCCATATTGCAGTTTTATAAATTATAATATCTGAAATAATGTAGGTAGGCTACTATATTGATTTTCCAAGGCATGCCAATCAATTAAGATTTTTAAAAACATTATTTTTAACAAAATACCTAAAAAGCTTCCTTTCATAATGACAAATTATTTAGTGATCTAGATGCCAAGAAATCGCGTTTCAGCACATTAGTCTCAGATCTTAAAAATTTCACGGTGGTGCAGAATCGTATCTTTTATCCTTTTTAAAATATTCTAATTTAATGAAGACTTCAGAAATAATCTATGATTCCCAAATACGACATTTCTCTGAAACATAAATACACCTTTCATTTTATAGTATAATAAATTCCTTTAAATTTAATTTTAAACAAACAATGTCATAATACATTTCAAACTATTGTAATTTCCTACCTTCCTGTTTTGGTGATAATCATTTCAGTGCCAAGTTCGTGAAATTTGTCCCAGAGTTCCTTGGTTTCCAGGCGACACGTGGTGCTATCTAGAGACGGTAGAGGTACAGAAGTGCTTTCTTCTACACTCTCCACCTTTATCTTTATCTCTGAAACAAAATACTTTAATATTAGTCTTCAAAGTTTGTTTTGTTTAACGACGCCACTGAAACACATTGATTTTTATCTTATCATTGGTTATTGGACGTCATTTATATGGTAATTCTGGCACACATTTTAGAAGGAAAGCCGCTTCCGCCACATATGCTACTCTTTTCGATAAGCAGCAAGGGATCTTTTATATGCACTTTTCCATAGACAGAACAGTACAT
>JAUTWP010035213.1:0-13268 GCA_033042655.1 Cyathermia naticoides
TACTGTCTTTTATTGCATAATGACAGATTTATTTCTGGTATCCACAGCAGCCTAGTTTATTGTGAAAATGCCCGTATAGTAGTTACTGACCTTGCAGACTGCAGCTTCTCTTACTGGGTGACATCTTGTACACGATGTGAGAATTTGAATCTGCAACATACTGTCGCGGTTTGTGTACTGGTTGTGATGATAGTAGTACTGGAACATGCTGTTTTTTGATTGGCTGGACAACAAGGTCATGTCCTTGAATGGTGAGAATACCATGCTATAAGACAAAATAAAATATGTTTTTTAACCAAGTTAGAATATTTGCTAAATCTAACCTGTCTCGTGTTAAATAAAAAATATTCAACTTATGGCTAGATCAGTTATCAAACCCTCTTTAGTTGCCAAAAACAATTCTGAATCTGTCGCAGTTAATTGAAATCATCTGTAATTTATTATAAATGCTATAACATACTGAACAACTTTTTACTTACCGGTAAAACAATTCCAAATTATTTTGTCTTTTCAATAAAAGAATGTTTAACTCACCAGCCCATTGCATGTGCTGAATGCTGCTGAAGAATTAGTGTGTGAAATAGAGGAACCAAGGTAATAGCAGTTATCTTTGTCAACAGGACATGGATGAACATGTTTTTGTCCATCACTTTGTACTGTGTCCACCAGGCAACCTGGATGAAAATAAAATGTAATAAACAGACTGACCTATGTGCACAAATGTAAAGTTTGTTTTATTTAACGATGCCACCAGAGCAAATTGATTTTTATCTTATCATCGGCTATTGTTAAGTAAAGTTTGTTTTATTTAACACCACTAGAGCACATTGATTTTTATCTTATCATTGGCTATTGGATGTCATACATATGGTCAGTTTGACACATTTCTTCAGAGGAAACCCACTGTTGCCGCCACTGAGGCTACTCTACAATAAGCAGAAAGGAGTCTTTTATATCCACTTTCCCAGACAGGACAGGACATACCACAACCTTTAATGAAAGTAAAAACACATTTAATAACCAGACTTATTACAATCAAACCATCTTTTCTACTAAATTCTGGGAATTGAGGTAACTCAATCGGTAACGTGATCAGGTGTGAACTCAGAAGTGGTCGGTCATCAGATCAATCTTTTCTCAGTGGACTCAGATTTACTCCTGAATAGTAAATATACCCAACATACTCTTAAATAATTGATATATAAGTAAACTATTAAAACAAAACATTTATTTTAAAAAGATTTACCTGGGGAAATAAGTTCCTTGTTATGTCGTAAGACTAGATGATATTCCTCTCCAAAAGCTCTCAGTACAAATTCAACAGGTTCTTTGTCTTCATAAAGACCTCGGCGCTTTAGACTTCCTTCTAGATGTCGTGGACTTACTACTTCATAATCAGGTACTGACAAAAACAATTGGCTCATTTTAAGATTTGTAGTCTATGGTGTACACATTATATTATAAGGTTTACAACAAAGATTTATGTTCATTAGACAATAATATTAGCCTAATAAAACCCAACAGACAAAATTGAAAAGGTAATAGCAAATTCGCTTTTTCAAAAAAAATTGAATCTTGAAAGTTCAATAGGGCAAAATATTCAAAATCTAAATACATGTAATAATTTTCATTAAAGTGGCAGTCTGGTTTTTTTAAATATTTAATCACTTAGAATATATCTTGTACGTTTGTTTGATGTGCACCACGCTCCAATTTTCTAACGCAACCAATGATACTGATGTACCACATTAAGGTCACGCAAATAGCGCTACAACATAGCGATGGCGGCCAGGTGGCGACCCTCCTCAGATTTATAGTGTATTTCTTGTAATCTAATTTAGATTTATAGTGTATTTCTTGTAATCTAATTTAGATTTATAGTGTATTTCTTGTAATCTAATTTAGACGAATTAGAATTAGACGAATGGAGCATGATGCACATCAAACAAATGTAGGCCTACAAGATATATTCTAAATAGTTAAAAAAAAAAATTTAAACAGACACTGCCACTTTAAATGTGGCTTTTTGGAATGAATAAAAGTTGGATTAGAAAAACCCAAAGTTCTGCGATTTCAAGAGATTGTAGACCAAATATTTCTGTCTCTGTAAAGGTATTTTATATATCTATATTAATTTCATATTTGGTTATTTAATTTTAATTTCCCCCTTGCCTAGACCTAGATCCTATTAGAGATTGTTGAAAAAAATATCACTTAAAAGTTAATCACTTAATGTGACACTCATTATTTTGACAAATACAATTAAACGCACATTATGCAATTCATTAATTAGATACATTATATTTTATGCATGTAATTACATAAAGTAATTATGATGTAATACTATTGAAATGTGTTTTAAATAAAAGTTTTTTCTCTCAATAACTTTTCTTTTCTGCTCAACAGCAAGTAGGCGTAACTCTGAACAGACCTCAGTTAGTTACGACAGAGTTGCGGCCCTTGTCTAACGCCAGATCCTATTAAGGGCACCTGCGTTGCCGACCCCTGTGTAAAGCAAGTAGGCTAATGGTGGTATGACAGAGTAATCTTGTTCTGAGATACGGTAACTAAAACAGCATCCAGCGAACTCATAAACAAATGTGTGTACGTTCTCAAAATGAAATGACAATATTAATAGGCCTAGTCTAGGCTACAGTTTAGCTAATTTAGCTAGAACTAGAAGAGAATTAGGCCAGTGGCGGATCCAGGAATTCCATTTAGGGGAGCCCCATGTAATGACGAGTCTGTGCCACAAACCTTCACGAAAATATTTCCAATGTAAATGTTTTTAAAAATAGCCCCCCTCCCTCCTAGATCCGCCACTGTAGCCATATCGGTAATTCTCCCAATTCGGTTCAATTTTAAGTCCCAGAGACATATGGTGCATTTTCAGTGTTCTGATACACCAAGGACATTAACGAACATCAGTTATGAATAAACATATATGGTTGGAACGGAAAATAGCCAAACTGCAAATGAATCTACTGAGAAGGATCGATCCGATGACTGACCGCTTCACATGGGGATAGGCTACCGCTTAAGTTACGATCCATTTATCAGAATGGTCACCAGGTGTCACTTATCAAACATTATAAATAAAGCGGTCGGTCATCGGATCGATCCTTCTCAGTGGACCCAGCTGGTTTTCCGCTCAAATCAGTGGTCCACAACTGGTTCATTAAAGGCCAAGTTATGTGCTATCCTGTATGTGAGAAGTGCATTTAAAAGATCTCTTGCTGCTTATCGGAAAGAGTAGTCTATTTTGCGGCAGCAGGTTTCCTCTGAAGAAATGTGTCAAAATGACTACACGTATGACATCCAATAGCCGATGATAAGATAAAAATCAATTATGCTCTAGTAGAGTCGTTAAGGACAGGACAAATGTTTTACGTGCTTCCATCACTAAAAAGTGTTCAAGCGCTAGTCGTTAAAAACAAACTTTATTTTTTATAAATAATGTTACCTTCATCTTTTTCCGCTGTGCCAAAATAATGAACACGATCTTCTGGCGAGATGTTTTCATGAAACTGAAAAACATTTTAAGATCAACATTTTTTTAAATAATAACATGCTACTGTACTTTAATTGTCAAAACCAAACACCTCTAAAAGAAATCTCAAAAGGAATAGTAGCCTATGTTGTTATACGCACAATTGTATTTTATGCTACAAATTTGCGCTAGCTATCGTTCACCACACAATCTATGCAGTGAAATAAAATTATAATGATAGATTTTAAAATGTATTAATACGTATAATTATAATAACCAGTGGCGGATCTAGGGGGCGGCACCCAGGCACCCCTAAATTTAGCAATTTTTTCATTTTTTCCATTGTAAATATTTTTGAGAACGTTTGGGGCCCTTAGGCTTGTCATTGGGGGCACCCTAAATGGAATTTCTGGATCCGCCACTGATAACTGACTACATTTTAGCAATTTCCAGGTATTACTACACCTAATACCCGAGTACAAGATATTATACATAGGCTGCTATTACCAGAAGAAAAAAAGTATTTTATTTAAAAAAAAATAAAAAGAAAGACATTATCCAATTGTATAGTAAACAAAGTTATAATTAGGCCTAATACCAAGTAGCCTATCCATCATAGGCCTATATAAATGTCAAAACACATCATTTAATTTACATCCACTGTTTTTAAATGTTGTTTCTTAGCGTGAAAACAAACTGTTTTAATAATATAATACAGTTTCGTAATGTGTTATGGTTGTCTCAGCTGGCTTTTCGCGTTGGTGTGTGGGGTGTACTTTCGCACCTGCGCTACCAGAAGGTTTTTCAGTACGAGGCTTCCATAGATAACCCGCACTCTGACTCGTTACATGCTGTGTGTACACGATGTCCCGTCTGCTTTACTGTCATTAAAATAACAATCTACTTGTCACATACCCCATAAGGCACATCTTTACTGTTATGGTACACAATATTCCTAATACCAATTTCATTTCTTCCTTTTCAACCCGCTGTGTTTATCACACCGATTACAGAAGAACACGACAACCAATGCTTTACGACCGATCCCGTCAAACAATCCACGATAAAAGAAGACATTTGCAAAATGGAGAAATTCCTTTACTTGATTTAGTACCGTGCTAGGAATATCATCATTATTAGATTAATTGTTTGATTAGAAAACTAATTACTCTTTTTATTTCATTGAATCAAATTTATCTACGTAATGGACGTACTAAATAAAACACTTATCAACTTTAAAAGTTAAAAGGATTGGTATCAATATGAACCTAGTTCCACCAAGAAGACCACCACTCCCATTGGGAACCGTCGCTATTTTTGCCAGAGGCTGTTCCCTATGGGAGCATGTTGGAAAACATTTCTGATAGAAGCATGCAAATAAATTTTCCTGACCCTACCTGACTAAAATAAATATTTATAAAATACCTGAATAGATATAACAGAAAAGAAATCTCCCTGTTACAGACCGAATATTACGGAGAGAAATGAAAATAAGAAAACTTTACAAACAGAAATATTCAGTATACTGTTTAACAAAAAGTATCGAAGATTTAATTGTGTTTTAATAACCTAAGATTGAAAACGTATATTTGCAAGAATATATCAAAGCAACACAATTATGTGTTTTAACAACCTAAGATTGAAAAAATGTATACCACACATACATACACATACACACATACTGTCCCAGGTGCAGTGGATGGCTTAACCATAAATGGGACCTGGGAGAGGCGTCTGCTATAACAGCCTGGCTCTGAGTGTAGACGTTAAACACAAAACAAAGTATATTTGCAAGAATATATCAAACAAAGCAACGCAATTATGTGTTTTAACAACCTAAGATTAAAAACGTATATATTTGCAAGAATATATTAAACAAAGCAACATTGTGGACTTTTAACAATTTATTTATTATAAGTCATTATTTTAATATTGATTCTGTATTTTTCTAATTAAATTCATGTCTAACAAGATGATTGAAATACAAAAATTAAAATCCTACTTCTCTTTATCGCTATTAAATCATGAACAGTTTTATATAAGTCTCATAGCTTGCCTTTACAGATATTTCTGACTGTATTTAGTGATAATAAAATCATTGATCCTTATGTAATTTTATTTTTATTAAAATTGTATATGTTTGTACATAAATTAATTAATATAATAAGTATGAAGTCTTGTGCTGATGTAGCTGACATATTTGACATAATTTATTATATTATTATGGCATATATAATAGTATACGACAAACTTAAAATAAACTTACATTTAACTTAGCTTCGGCCACAAAGGCTACAGCAAACAGCAGAAAAATTGCTTTGTACATAATGATTCCACTAAATAATAAAATAATTTTCTATAACAGATTACAATTACTGAAAAATTTCTAGTTGATTCTAACTTTAACGTATCTGGTGGTGTTTCTGTTACCATATAGTCCAGTATTTATATATGAGGTTTGTGTCCCCTCCCACCATAGGTTGAAAGATAATTGTTAGTCATAAATATACTGACGTTACACTTGTATCAGTCAGGAAACACACCCGATGTCAATTAACACGCCACTGAACACTGATTAATCGCCTTTCTAGCGCCTCCCACCTGAAAAACGGGGTGGGCTAAAACCACACAAAATAAAGTATGTTATTTACCTTTTTCATTTTTTTTGAAGTGAGCATTAGAATTGTTGTAATAGTAGGAGACAAAACTATATGTTTGATGTCTGGTCGTTTGTTTGCTTACATCACTGGCGGAAATGCAGAATGTATTTTTATCTGAATTTATCTGTGAAAGTAAATTTAGAAACTAAAATTTTAATTATTTATATCGCTAAAGCTCGTTAATAGTTCAAAAGCCTCAAGGATACATTAATGAGCAAATACAGCATTCTTCTTTCACAAGTTTGTTGCCACCATATAATGGCATTTGTTCTTAGTTTAATTTTTAATGAATGTGTTTAATTAGCCTTTTTCTGTTTTAAATAGAACTAGATTAAAGCTCACATCTCTTCTACACATCTTTAAATACTTCATTCAGTATTTAAATACAAAATATACAGGAAATGGATTTTTTTTTATCTGCTTACACCACCAAAGGTGTTTAAGCACGCCTGTCGTGGGCACAAACTCTGACCTCGCCAGAATTTCTGTCCAGGACAGGATACAAAATATAAACAAAACTAGTTTTAATAATCTAGTGTGTTTTCCTATTAACGGTTATCATAAACTGCTTAATACTAGTTGAGGTTCTATCTATGTAATAATATTAAAGGGATTAGAATTGTATTATTTCGGTTGTTTTAATTCCTTTCAGGGATTATAATTAAGGAAAGTGTATATAAAAACATGAACTTTCTGCAAATTACATACGTTCAAAGTAAAGATAAACCAAAAAAAATTCTTAAAAAAAAATAAAAAAGTAAACTTTGTCTGCCAGACAGTTTACTTTTGGATTCTTTTGCAATATTCGGCTAAAGCCGGTGCGTTTTTTGGTTTTTTGTTTCTCGATTATCATACTTACGTGGTAGAGTTTGACCACGCAAATTTCCAGATCGATAAGTGAATAACCGATGTAGCCAACAAATATTTTTTATGTGTTTTGACGCATCAGTTAATACCTAATAAATAAGGTTCTAATCCCTTTAATATGCCTGGAAATAGAACTCAGGCACCCCAGACAGGTGCCAGAATGCCATACCACACCATATTTCAAGATCCTACAGGCCTGATATGGTGTTTTTAAATAAACTTTACTTTTAATATTACCGGTCTGATATAAATACCTCAACTGTCATGTTTCCCATGATCGCCCTCTGGTGGCCTTCCAGAGTCTCCTGGGCAATGTAGCGAATGTCTTTCTCAGACTTGCCAAGGAAGAGCTCGCATGCGGACTGAAGCATTTCTTGATTTGAGCCTTGAATTTTGACCTGAATAATTCACACTGTGGTATCAGTACACAGGAAATATAGGTGTGTTAGCATACTTCACACACATCTAAAATACATGTAACAGATATGACACACAAATTTAATTGTATTTTATATTTTTATAATGAATTCACACTGCGGTATCAGTACACAGAAAATATATAGGTGTGTTAAGATACTTCACAAACATCTAAAATACAGATATAACACACATTTAATTGTATTCTACATATATTTTTATAATACCGGTATACTGACACTCTTAAAAAATGGTGCATCAACATTTTTGTTTGTTTTAGTTTTGGAGATTTTCAAGAATTCTGCTACTGAACAATAACATGATTCATGGTCTGATATGACCTTCCATCCAGTTGAATCCACTGTAGGCTATCTCCACAAATACAAAAATTGGCCAAATTAATTAATGCTTCATTTTCTATGTCAGTACATAACATAAAAGACCGGAATTATATGGTAACAGGTTCTTAAATTGTTAACTGCCATCTACAATTATATTCATATATTGAATGCATCAGATTTTTCCATTACAAATACATGTAAACTCATAGTAAAAGAAATTCTTTGTCACATTAAATTAAAATTGATTATATTTGTATATTGAGTTACCAGATTCTGCCACTACAATTATATTCATCATAAAACAAGTCCTTCATCATATTAAATTAAAGTATAGTTAAATAAACTTTTTTTTTTTAGTAAACTTACTAGCAACGATAAGAAAATAAAAAGTATAATGTAATGATTATTCATGTTAATGGATTGATATGAAAATGAAAATCTAAATTTTTCATAAAAATGCATATTTGATTTAGCAATGGTAAACACTAAAATAGTATTAGTATTTTATCAATAAGTCATAACTTTTTAAAATAATGGCTTAGGTCATTTTATGATTTTTTTTTTTGCCAAAGTCATCTCTTCATGATACTGGCCACCTCTGGTAAAATTGTCTAAGCCTTTAATTTAAAAGATCAATGCCGTTTCAACCCAGTTTGTGTAATTGTCTAAGTAAAGCATCTGACCATGTTCTATAGTTGGTTCAGTTTTCTGTTTTTCTCAAAACTTGAAAATATACTGACCCCCAAAAGAAACGATACCAAGATTGTGAGAGTACTGAAGAAAAACCAAAGCATGAGTATGCACCATTGGATGTTTAAAGGATTTTTTTAATTAGTATGATGCTGTGGCATGTTGTGAACAAAATTTCAGTCTCATGAATATAAATCTTTTGAACATGCAACATGTTTTGGCTTTTTCTTTTGGGGGTCAGTTTAGTTATCTCGGGAGATTCTAGTATAGATAATAATAATTATTATTATTATTATTATCATCAGTAGCTAAAATCTCCCGAGATAAATGAAATAGAAATTGTCAAGCAAGAGCTCTACGAAAGTCCACTTTAAGACTTATTTGCAATTAATTTCACTTGCAGACGTCTCTCCTGGGCGCCTTTATGGTTCAAGCCATCCATTGCGTCCTGGACAGAGTTGAAGAGATGCAACTGTTTTTGGATTCATTTGGAGATTATATTGCCAAATTAGAAAATGGGGTGCAATTGTTTCGTTGAAGTTAATTTAGACACCAATTTTGATTGCGGAACTAAATATAATATTGGACAAAGTAGTTTAGTAAATTTCTGTCTAAAAAAAAATCACTGTGCTGTGTCAGTCCTGAAAAGGGCTCACCCATGGTCAGGAGGCTTCCATCACTCTTTCTTTCCAGTTCTTGTCCTTCTGTCTTTTCATCTTTCCCGATTTTATATCTCTTCTCTTGATGTTGGTTAGACTTACCCTATCTCAACACCTCAACAATTTTGTTAGGTGGATTCGATTTTCTTTTGTTCAAATCCACCCTTTGGCGTTGTAATGGATCATGATTGTCTTTTGTCCACGGCTCCTCATGAAAATAGTTTAATAATTTATATATAGCCTAGGTATAACTATAATAATATACATGAACATGTACCTCCATTGTTCTAAGAGTTGTTTCCCATTATCACATTTTAAATTCTAAGATAATTTAACAATGCAGCTTACTGTTCATTATTCTAATCTTATATTTATTTTATTTTTAGACTTTTGATATGAACTGCAATGACTGCACAAGTACTCACATGGCTGCCACAGTACAAACACCAAGAAGTCAAGGGTCACTCGTCTTTAAAGTTATCCAATGGTACATACATAAGCTGGAGATCAAGTTTTTTTCAAATGGCTGAGGACAAGGACAAAATATTTTGTGGTTCGTATATTGATGATGTTAATCTTGAGGGCAGAGATCCAGATCACACATATATATTGAAACCATTGGATGACGAGGCAATACAAAAGTGGTGGACATCTTGGCAGTTGCAGGGAATGTGGAAAAAGCAGGGGAAGATAACTCCAAGTTTTACAGTTTTGGAAGCCATTATGATAGGTCTCGGGTGGTCGAGAACTGAAGATGGATATGATTTATCTCCTAAAGAGTTAATAAAACAAATAAACAAGCTGGGTATTGTGCAGAATATAAAATACAACAGACAGTGCATCATACTTTAAGAAATTAGCAATAATTATGCAGTAAAACCTCATGGAACCAAGTAAAATGTCTGATTCCGGTTTAGAAAAGAGTTCAATGTTCTATAAATCAAGACAAAATAACAAAGTGAGCACCAATTCATTGAATATATGAACCTCAGACGATTACGTGTATAATGCAGGAATTTTCAAATCTGACCACAATGAACACGACATTCTGAAGATCTATAATGAATGCTTAGTAACCTTGGTAACCCATGATTATGACACTGATTAAAACTTTATCATGATTCACTGTGACTTTTATTTAGATCAAATAAAGATGCTATCCGATAAAACCATAGAAATCTGAACCCTTGGTGAATTACTGTTTATCACCCTACCCTCACACATACACTGAAAAGGGAGGATTCATTTAAGAATAAAGGTTTGTTTCCAGGAGGCTTCCCCCACCCCACACTGACAAATATTTAGTTAAAATTGTTACGATACCGGTAATTAGTTTTTATCATCTATTCCTTTTAAATATTGAAACTTAAAAATAAAATATATTAGAAAGCATTTTTTTTAGGTAGGTCGGATAAGTGGGAATTTTTTTTAAACCCTTACCAAAACAAGATATAGAAATTACTAATTAACCTTCCTATCCATAGATAAAAGAATGTTTATTTAATGAGACCCCACCACTTTGTAAAGTTTGTTTTATTTAATGATGCCGCTGGAGTACATTGATTTTTATCTTATCAGCAACTATTGGACGTCATAGGATACATATGGTCATTTAGACGCATTTGTTTTAGAGGAAACCTACTACAGCCACAAGGCTGTTTTTTTATAAGCAGCAAGGGATCTTTTATATGCACTTTCACATAGACATGACAGCACATACTAGAGCCTTTGATGGACCAGTTGTGGAGCACACATTGGAATGGAAAATAACCCAAACTGTAGATGGGTCCATTGAGGTTTTATCCAGAGGCTATTCAGTGTTAAACATTATTTGTGACTCATAGTCATCCAAAGAAACCAGCTGCCACCACATAGGCTACTCTTTCTATAAGAAGCAAAGATTCTTTCATATGCATTTTCCTACAGACAACGAAAGCACATACCACAGCCTTTTATGAGCTAGTTATAAAAATGGCAAAATAAAACGATTTTGTGTAGCAATGCAATAAGCAAATTTACTTTTGTTTGAACAGGGAACATTGCAATTCATCATAATACAAGATAAATTATAGGGGTCATGTGAGGTCGTACATGGACTGTATTTAAAAACAACAACAACATGAATTCACATGACCACCAAGAAGGATAACATAATTAAAAATTGTTTGCATAATTTGTTTTATATAAATAATATAAAGTAGAAATAAAGTTGATATTATTCATCATCATCATCATCACTGCTATCACTGTTTGTTTTTTCCGTTCTCCTTGCTCCAAATATTGTTTTCTTTGAGGGGTCGTCATCTTCAGCAACAAAAGCAATAATTCCTGCATAAAAAAAAACAAGAAGGAAGATATAAACAATGAAGTCAAGGGATAGGGACCTTCTATATTAAAGTTTCTTTTTGTTTTATGATTAGTTTCATTTTAGTATTTTTACTATAATATAATCAAACCTGTCTTAAGCAGCCACCCAATTCTGTAACAAAAAGTGGCCTCCTAAGACAGGTGGCTCCTTAATACAGATTATATTGTACTAAATTAGTTGATTTGGGAGAAAATAAGGTCACCTTTGAATACAGGTGGCTGCTCATTACAGGTGGGCGTTTTAGAAGGTTTGACTGTACATTGAACTGTATAATATATTTCAATGTAACAGACAATTCCACTATGTACTTTGTAATAAAAACATAACTGATCTTTATGTCAATACCAAATTTTATACAATAACAATCTCATGGAGTGAATCTTTGTTCTTATTGAATAGTACAAAAAGCTCATATTTGGTCTGTTAGTTTGGAATATATTCATTTACTTACCTGTTTAAGAACTACAGGATCTGATTATATTTGCAGGTTAAGTTGTTTTTTTCGTGGGGTTTCAAACCCGGTTTGTGCTGACGTTTCGTATATCGGTGGTTTTACTGCCTGAAATTTTATTAGCCATCCAATCAGATTGGTTCTTACAAATATATTGAATTAGAATAGATATTAACTAATTCCTGTTGAATTCTCTTACTGTTATAGAGTTGTTGTTGTTAATGAATTATGAAGTGACTATCAACTGACCTGATTTTCCCAATCGTCTCTCCAACACTTCTGTTCTGAAACTGTCTGTGTTGCCAAGATCATCAAATCCAACCACCCTGCAAATAAAACAAACTTGCAGAAAAACTTTATACCAGAAATACTAAATAGTGTTTCTCAAATGAAGCTACTATCAGACATTTATGCATAGGCAATAGGGAACAAGATAAATGATTTTTAAAATTAATTTGTTTTCAGTTGCATGCACCAGGTGTCCAACCATGATAAGTAACTAAACCTATTTTATTTTAAAATAACTAAGTACATTTGTATAAATAGTTAAGGAACATTATGTTGGCAAGAGTGTTAAGCTATCAGACTTAAGGCTGGTAGGTACTGAGATTGAATCTATCTGTCAAGGCATGGTTTTTTTAACCTCAGTATCGACTCCAACTCAAAAGTGAGTGCTCCGCAAGGCTCAATGGGAAGGTGTTTCCACTTACCCGTTACACTGACCAGTGGTTCCATAACTGGTTTAACAAAGGTTTGTGCTATCCTGTCTATGGGAAAGTGCCTATAAAAAATCCTTTGCTGCTTATCGAAAAAGAGTAGGTAAAATGTGGAGGTAGTGGGTTTCCTCTCTTCTAGTTCTACTAACATTAATATATGTCCTGGACAGACAGCTCAGGAAGCCGAGCTGTGTGCCTGTGACAGCATGCTTGAACCTTAATTGGATGTAAGCATGAAAATAAATATAACTAAGACTCAAAACTCAA
Organism: Cyathermia naticoides; assembly: GCA_033042655.1. Classification (NCBI taxonomy): domain Eukaryota; kingdom Metazoa; phylum Mollusca; class Gastropoda; order Neomphalida; family Neomphalidae; genus Cyathermia; species Cyathermia naticoides. Next base: position 12,927 of record JAUTWP010035213.1, read on the forward strand.
TCAGCATAAAGCATGATGTTATGTATATATGTTTGAAGTTGTCATGACGTTATTTAGTCTGATCCTTGAGTTCAGACTCTTAGGTCCAAAATTATGCAGCCTGTTTTGGTTAAACGCCCATGTTTAAGCATTATAAATGTATGTAGTTACACGTGTGTTAGAGAAAAAAATACTTCGAAAATTTGTCCCTTAATAAGATAATAAGAAAGGTAAATACATGATACGTTTGATGCATGTAAATAATAATACAGGAAAATATTTTAAAAGTAAATCATAAATGTATGACATAAGTTATTTAACCTCACATTCAAAACGATTCAGATCTGAAGACACAACATACCT
>JAUTWP010035324.1:0-13268 GCA_033042655.1 Cyathermia naticoides
CCATTTAGGGGGGCCCAATGACATGAGCCTAAGTGCCACAAACGTTCCTGAAAATGTTTCCAACATAAAAAAAAAAGAAATTGCAAAGTTTTAGGGTCCCCATAGATCTGGCTATGAAATCCCTCTAAACAGGAATACCATCAAAACCGGATAAACAATGTGGTCCCAATGTCCTTTTAGTGTAAAACTAACCCTTGAAAACCAGACACTTCTGAAAACTGTTCATTTTACTTTGTCACATGGGTGTCTGGCTTAGACAAGAGTCCAGTGTACTATGACATAGGCTACTCTTATATATTGTGTAGCTAATTATATTTGATGTCCCTGACAAAACAGTGGAAGACAATACTAGTATTGAGGGAATGGAATGTAACTCAGTCAATAGCGTGCACGACTTTGAAGTGGTATGTCATCTGATCAATCCTTCTCAGTGGACTCACCTGCAATTTGGGCAATTTTTCGTTCCAACCAGTGGTCTACAACAGGTTCATCAAAGTATGTGCTCTCCTTTCTGTGGGAAAGTTCATATAAAAGTCCCCTTGCTGCTTATCAAAAATATGTGATGTAAGCACGTTAAACATTTTTCCAGTCCAGTCCAGTTATCAAAAAGAGTAGCCTATGTGGCAGCAGCGGGTTTCCTTCTAAAAAGTGTGTCAAAATGACAATATGAATGACATCCAATAACCGATGATAAGATAAAAATCAATGTGTTCCAACAGCGTCGTTAAACAAACTTTACTTTCACCACCTATTCAACACTCATTAATGCTTATCACCAAGTATTAGGGTGAGTAAATTGTAGCATTTTTTGTTTCAGCATGTTTACATTGTATTTTAAAAAGCGTCTGCTAGTCATTAGTTGTGTTGGCGATGCATGTTACACAACTGGATATTGTACCTGTAGCTCTCACGTGTCTATAAGCAGTAAAACACATTCCCTTTGTTTTAAAGAACGTGATTGGTCACATTAAAGGAATTCCCTTTATGTCGTAATATTTGATTGGTTAACTGTCATGTAGGGTTATATGACCACATGTTAAAATGGGAATATTGGCATGTTTGTTTTGTTTCATATGTGCATTGTTCTTTTAATCTATGATGCTATTAGTAATTAATTAGTACTCATTATGATGATGTTAATGGTTGTTATTGAGTGTAAGGGTGAGTGAATTTTAGGATGTACCAGTAATAAAATAATGATGCACAAGTGACATTATTAAACAAAGTGAAAGAAATGGAATTTAATTAGTGTTAAATAAGCACTAAATTTTGAACAATTTGTTTGTAGGATATAATAAAATTAATTAATAAAATTTGCCAGGTTAGGCCTTATATAATTTATTATCCATTCCTTTGGGTGGGTGCTTTTATTTTTCTTCAAAGGACATTTTTGCCGACTGTTTGGATACTTATATGAGTGACACTATGAATCTATGGCAAATGACATCTTCGCGTGTTCGGCAAGCCTTGCATAATAGCAGTTCTGTGTATTTGGGGAATAGCAGAACTTGACAAAATTAGATTTTTGAGAAACCCGAAGTCGTCTGATCACATTATTATATAACTGTTATTGAGAAACTGATTCCAGTTAATGACTGAAGATTACACTGTTTGGTGAAGTAATAACTAGTACTGACTGCTTACATAAAACATCCTTGGGATTAAATCATAACCAGTGGTATGTAAATGGCAGTAGCAACTGATAATTTAAATAAAAAAAGTTACTTTTTTTCTGTTTCAGACAATTGGCTTTAAAGGCTTTGAATGAGAGATTAAGCAAGGTTGAGACACCGTCGTCATGGCCCAGCATGGAAGAGGAGGCAGCTGGAGCAGGGCAAACAACAGCTACAGCAGCAAAGACTGTTCCACCAAAATTAGAAGCTGTGCCACCAGTAAAACTTCCCGTACCAACTTTCTCACAGCAAATTGAAGAAAAATCAGAACCAACTTAGAACTTGTATGAATACATTCTCATTGAAGTGATAGTTTATCTAAATAACACAATTTATAGTAGCTGAAGTTGTCATCTAAATAACACAATATACAACAGCTGACGTCATCTAAATAACATTGGCCATTTACAGCATCTGATGTTATCATTATCTACATACCATAATTTACACCAGTTTATGTCATTGGTCGTCTAATTAACAATCTATGTATTATTTTGACAGTTTTTCCTCTTTTTCTCTTTTTCCCCCCAGTCTCATCTTGGTCTTCCTATCATTCTCAGACATCATTTCTTGTTGATGGTTCAACCTTGATTCCAAGTTTAAACTTTAAACCTGTCTTAAGCTGCTTTAAAGTAAACACAGATTGAAATGGTAGTTGAGATTGAACTGCTAAGAAATTGGGCATATAATTTATGTTCCTTTATTACACTTACTTTGCTTTATTTTTTACAGAATATATTTGTCATTGGTATCCAGTGTCAGTATCTTTTATAGTTTGGCCTACTTTTAACATTAATTTTAATATCTTGCTGTGCAATTGCCTGTGTAAATTGGACTTATGTACTTCCGTTATTTTAGGGCACAAAAATTCTAAATTTGATTACAAAGTTAAATGTTTTAGCTTGGCATAAAAGATTTCTAGGATATACACACATTTTATTTAAATTCATTTTTGAGAACTGCTCTCTCTTGTGGAATGAACAGAGGAAGTGCTGGATTGGGCAAAAAATTCTATTCTATTATTACTGCCCGATATGGAGACATCCACCTGGTTTATAGTGGTCACTGGTTATTTAGACAGGTTATTACATTGAACAAATAACTTGTTTCCTGTATGGTTCAGGTGCTTATTTTAAACAATTCACTGTTATATATATACTAGTGAAATGTTTTTCATTTTGGTAACCTGCTATTTTTAGTGGTTTTATTTTCTGTTTCTAGTGTAGTTTTATTTTGTAGCACTTTCTAGGGTAGTGACATTCATTGAATGTGAGTCGAGTGGGCTTATGTTTGGTTTAAGTATACTAGTGTTTGTAAATATTTTAAATACATGTAAATTAATTTATATTACTAGGAAGTTGCTGGAGATTTAAAACTGTTAATTATCAATATTTTATTTCCTTGTTTTGTGCAGACATCCATTTATACAGGGTTTCGGGCTCATAGGAAATAAGAATAAAACTTGAAATTTGTACACCTAAATAATAGTTTTTATTGGTATGCTTAATTGTATAATAATGCATCCTTACTTAGCATTAGGCCTGCTCATAGAACAGAATAAAAGTTGAAACTTGTACGGTATACATAAAGTCATTTTTACTAGTATGCTTAATTGTATAATAATGCATTTTTACTTAGTATTAGTTCTGCTCAGAAAAACAGAATAAAATGTTAAACTTGTGTCCCTATACATGTATAATAATTTTTACTTGTATGCTTAACTGTACAGTATCCATATAATAATGCATCTTTACTTAGGCCTGCATGTGTGCACCACATTTTAATATCATCCTTATACATAACACTAATCTTTATGTTCTCTGTTTTCTCTTCCTATGGGCCTGCGATTACTTGATTGTTGAATTGTACAATAGAATTTTATTAATATGTGTACAGTGCATAGTGAAAAATAAATAATAATATATGTATATACATGTATGTTCATTAACATAAAGATATTATTTAAAATAGTTAGTGACTTATTTTCTATTTATTACTTAGTTCAGTGTACTATGATGTGCAAGTATTTTGCATAATATGAATACATGTTAAGCAAAGACATGGTTTGAGATCAATTCTGTTATATCAATGTAACAACTGTTTATTAGAATTTAGAGGGATTTAAATATTAGTAAGTGGATTTGACTTGTATAGCCACTAAAAATCAAGATTCAACTATAGATTTTTTTAATAAAACAAATAAGAATGTGACTTTACACTTGTATGTAATACACATTTTTAACAAGAATATAATAGATACAATTACAGATATGAAATGTTTCTCACAGTATAAGCAATGGGTAAAACACATTTCTTGACAATTTTCATCTTTTTCAAAGTACTTAAAATCCCATGCTTTAACATTTATGTATTTAGCATGGGGACATTTTTGGTTTATATTAGAGTTTTTAGTTGTTATTGGTTTGTCCAGCAAAAGTTTATTGATGTTTTATACAATTGCTATTGCTGATACCAGAATAAACCCAAAGGTGCTTATTATCTTAATGATCAATATCCATTATTGCTGGTTACTCGGGGAGCTTAGACTTTCAGTAAAATTAATTTCAAATGAAAATGTCAACCATTGACAGATTTGTTTTTCAGATGCTCCATCTTGTAAAACTGGCTATGTTTAGAAAGCTTGGTGAACATCTGTTATGAGTGTATATATTTGTATCATCCGTAATTAATTGATGTATGCCTTATTTGTTGTTTGCTCAACTTTGTGAGATTAGATCAGGTTTCTTTTCTTTGTACTGCTTTGTATTTGCATTCTTTGTTTTATGTAATAAGACAAATGCAATGAAAACCGTCTATTTGTAATGCAGAACGACATTAATGGTGACTGTACTATTTTTCAGTAAACTAAGATTATTTTGTAATATTTTTTTTTTATAAATATATATTTAAAAAGATTGTTGTTCATAAACAAAAATAAGTTATTAAGATGTATTCATTTGGTGAAAGTTGATTAAGTTTTTGGTTTATGTATATTGCAGATTTGTTATTCTGTAGTTAAATTTGTGGTTATGTGGTCATATAGTTTTCCAATCGTCATTCTTCTTAAAATTTCACAAATCTACAAACCTTGGAAGAGGAAATTTTATTAAATTATCACTGATATAAACCTGTCTTTTTTTTAAATAAGATTTACACTTTGTGAATGCAAACATTACATTTCGTAACCATCTTTCTAAGAACTAAACTACAGTACACACTGGATTTCTGCCAAAAGAATAAAATGAGTAAAGTTGACATTCTTAAACAAATCTGAGCATAATCCTGTATACTCTCCAAATCGCATTTATAAAATATTGGTACCTACATTTTTTCTTTGTTAATACTTTAGAATCCATTTTAGAGCCTCCAAAATAGACCGCTGCCAAATACTGTGCATGTCAAATATTTTATCCTTCTAGCAAAAACCACCAACAGAATCAGAAATTCATTCAATCTAAAGTTTTAACTTATGCCATTGAAAATTGAAATAGATGGCCAGGTATAATGTTTACTTGTTAGTCTTTTTTTTTAATCCACCTAGGGTTTGTATGTTAATCTTGAATCCAAACGTAACCCTTCCCTAAACACTGGTTTTCATTTCTTGCATAATGTAACTAATGTTTCCATGAAATAGTTCTTTACATAATGAGAAGTGGGCAAATGAGACGATTACTAGTAATAGTAGTATTCACACAATTTTCAGAGGTCTCGATGTGCTGGAGTGTTAAACATACATTCCTTACACATGTACATGTATTTAATGATATTGCTACACATTTATATATATTGCATTTCATATTATTAACTATAAATGATATATGAGGTATTTTAATAGCTATGTAGGCCCTACATGTATATCTGTACAAGAAAGAAGAGGCAGTTTTCAGGAACAGATAGCATTGATATGTTTAACTAATTAATATATTGATACTATTTTATAGTACTTGAAATTGCCATGTAGCTTGTAAAAAAACCTGGATGTGTTGTCTTCTGGGAATATGCTGGTTTTATGCCCAGTTAGTGTTACAAATCAGAAGTTCCTGTTATACGTACATCCTCAGTAGTTCAACATGAACAATCATCTATGGTTATTTTAATACTTGTCAGTTGGTGTTTTAACAAGGGCATGGAAACGTTCCCAGCAGACACCATATTGGAAGAGTATGTAACATGTGTATTGTACATTACTGTAAATAATTTTTGTATATTGCATAATTCACAGGATATTCTGCGAGTGAAGTTATGTGTGCTCTTGGGACTAACCTTTGGTTTCAATAAACTGATGCTTTGTAAAATGATAAATTTGTTGCATTTTTTCTTTCATTTTAAGATGTTACCAAGATATTTTAGGCAAAGTTGAAAACTTGTAGTTTTATCACATTGGAAAAAAGAAAACGTTTTTATTTCTATATTTAGATAGAAGCAATTATTCACCACCAAAAATAGTACAATAAATTACCACCTTCACTAATGTTTAAAATGATCACCTACATTAGGCCAGTCCAAATAATTTTCTATTTCTGTAACCCTACCAGATAGGGTAACTAGGTAGGTCAGGCGCGGTTCCATGGGGGGCACTCGGTACATGCACACACCTAAATTTAGCGATTTCTCAATTTTTTTATATTGTATATAATTTTGGGAACGTTTGTGGCACTTAGGCTTGTCATTGCATGCCCTACCCCCTGGAACTGCCACTATAGGTAGGCAGGCAGGCAAAATAATTTTTTAGTCATTTGTGCTAGGTTGCAATTTTAATTTATGCCCGAGCAGAGGTCAAAATTGTGACTGATGATGCCTATGTGGATTGTTTACAGTACCAGCTGAGGCATTTGCCTGCACTACACAATATACTTGGTAGGACATTATAGTATAGTGTCAATAATTGTCAATGTATAAGCTTACTGTTACAACCTTTATTTTTTTATGAAAAGTACATGTACTTCATAACAATCAGGTTGGCACTTTTTCAACATATTGGTCAGTAGGTTTACAATTTTTGTATTCAATAACATGCAAATACAATGTATAAATTTTTACTGGGTTGGTTATTTTGGGCTGGCCTAATGGTAAGTTCTGAAAACAAGATGTCTGTAAATATGTACTGTATCAACCATTTAATGACCACAGGAGGTTGAATAACTGGGTGTAATGACTGAATAACATACATGTATCATTTACATACCACAAATCACTGATGTTGATATCAGGATTTAACCTTAAAGTTACTAATCCATCAAATATAAAAACATCAAACTAATCATCTCAGAAGTGATTTATTATTCTTCAACAAATATTTAAATAACAGGCCACCTGGGTTATGAAACACCTTTTTGCATTGGTGTAATAAACCACAGCAAACTAGGAGTTTGGTAGTGAGAGTATAAAACATACCTTGTAGACAAATGAAATTACAATGCACACTAAGGAAAATATAAAAAACCAATAAACCTATTATAATTAGCTGCTTGTTTTTATCACAGATGTATAGTTTGAATGTTTATAATCCTTTGAAGAATTGTTAATCATGAATAGATCTTAAGTTGGTTGTAAATCATTACATGTTTTCAGTCATTCAGTGTCTCCGTTTTGACATCAATTTGATGTATGCTTTCTGTTTTTTGATCAACTTTATATGAGCTTGTTCCAGATAGTCTGACGTCTGTGGAGATTGGGGATAAACAGGATATGACCATGGACCATAGTTATAATAGTAACCACAGGTTTCCGGTGGATACATGGGATAATAGTTCTGTGAATAATAAGGAACAGGATAATTAGAAAATGGAACAGTTTGTGGTGGATAAACTTGCGGGTAAACATAGGGATTGTACTGTGTGTTTGGATCCCATTGCTGATGTGGGTTAATGGCGCCATCTGGCTGCCATTCTTGCTGTATCCATTCAACTGATGGATCTCCAAAAGGAGGTACATTCTTGTAGTAAAACAATTCTTCTTCAGGGTGTTCTGACATTTCTTCTGAACTTGTCAGTGGGTTTTCTCCATATGGATAATGAACATGTACCCTTGGTGTGTCTTCAGCTTCTGATAACTTTATAATATCTTCCGCTTCATGGATGTCAGCATCTGCTTCATATAATCTACCTTCACCATAAGGGTAGTGAATGTTGCTTTTCTTTGATTCAGGTGCTCCACGAGGGCCTTCTTCATTTTCTCTGTTTGCATTAGCTCTTGTTCTGTAAGCATTGCGAGCTTCCAAGTCATTTGCTGCAGGTTTACCTGCAGTACTGGAAATGTCATGGAAAGGATGCTTTGGGTCAGTATATGGTCCAAGAGACCAAAATGTTTGGTGATTTCCTCGAACCTTCCTATTATCTGGAGCAGGTTCAGATGCTTGTTTGCTTTCTTTAGGTGCATTATCTAGAACTAGTTTAGAAGATTTTCTAGTGGCCACTTTTTGTTTATTTTGCTGTAATTCGGGTTCTGCTGCATAACTGTTTTTGTAAACATCATTTTCATAGAGCGAGCTGAAGCGTGAACTAGAGTCAGATTCATAGCCATTACGACTTTCAGAGCTACCTTCAAGGTAATTTTTTCTACTTTGTTTTAAATCTCCCAAACTTTGTACAATATCACCTGAATGAATTTGATGTGGGTGTTGGACTGCAGCCTGTCTAGGATTACTGTCTAAACTAGCCATGATGTTTCCTTTGCGAGATTTGGGCCTGACATCAGGAAATGGCTCTGACATAACTTTATTTTCTGTTGTTTCCGCTTGTTCTTTGAGAACTGGTATCAGTTTAACATCACTAGAGAAAGACACACCTGGGTTTAACACAGCTTTCCTAAGAGATTTTTCTTTGAATTCTTTGTGAAAGTTAGCTAAGTAATTGGAGATGCAGGCAGCCATTCCTTTATCTTCTGACTTCACATTGTAATCAATCTTAGTTTTTATCATATCCAACAGACACAGCTTTTCTGTGGAGCTGTCCTCTTGCTTGAATGTCTCCAGACTTTCTCTCGCACTCTCATACGCATGAAGCTGCTGAACTCTTTCATACCCAATACTCTCTGCATATGATGGAAGTAGCAGAACAAAGTCCGATGATGGGATTGTTCTGACATTCTTTCCACCTGCTCGTGTGTTAGTATCAGTTGTGCTTTTATCTCTGTTACTGGAGTCTTCAGTCTCTTCTCTAGCACTTCTCCAGTTTGGGTTGTCACTTCTGCTCTTCTTCATCTTCCACTTATATTCCTTTTTAGAATTTTCTTTAACATTATTAGTGACATCGTTTGTATGAACAGTAGCTACCCGATTATCTTTTAGTACAGATTCCTGGATGCATTCTGATTTTGCAAATATGTCCACCTCACTTCCTGAACCATGTACATCCAATATATCTTGCGTTACTGTTTCAGTGTGAACAATGTCTCGGTTCTGTCCATACAATGAATTTGAATTAGTATTAGAATCAGATGGCAAGCCACTTTCAAGCAAATCTATTCCACTTACACTCTCTCTTCTCTCTGCAACGACCACCTGGCTTGAATGAAATAAGTTTTCTTTCTTTGTATCATCAGTTTTCATTTCAATGTTTATGCTAGATAATGATATATCTTGGAGATCAACAAAAGAGTTGCTACCATTTTTCATTTCAGTTTGATCAGGTAGCACATCACCACTACAAGAATTCTGACTGGTGAGTATTTTCTCACACAAATACTGACTGGAATTTTGAATACTTTGAGTGGATGATGAATCGTGTGAAGGCAGATGTATCAAAACATCATCAGCATGTTCACTGGTCAAAGCATCATCATCATCCAGTGATATTCGACATTCTGGCTGAATTTCAACCTGATGTTTGGTATCCTCACTAGGCTTCTGTTTTTCCTGGCAGACATCAGTTTGATCTGAGACATCGGGTTTGGTATCCTCACTAGGCTTCTGTTCTTCCTGGCAGACATCAATTTGACCTGAGACATCAGGTTTGGTATCCTCACTAGGCTTCTGTCTTTCCTGGCAGACATCAATTTGACCTGAGACATTGGGTTTGGTATCCTCACTAGGCTTCTGTCTTTCCTGGCAGACATCAGTTTGACCTGAGACATCGGGTTTGGTATCCTCACTAGGCTTCTGTCTTTCCTGGCAGACATCAGTTTGACCTGAGACATCGGGTCTGGTTATGATTTGCTCAGTACTCACTATATCACCAATACTCACTGGAAGTTCAATTTGCACCAAATCAAATGGAACTGGATCTGAAAATACAGGACAACCATTATGCAGGCAAAATTTAAAAAAAAAAAAAAAATGACCTAAGTATGCATTAAGGAAGCTGTATTAACATAGCCACATTTATACAATATATAAAAAGAACATGGTCAACTCAAATATTGGTATTCTGTTTAGATTCATCCATAAACTCGCCTATGTTAAATCTCAAAGTTTAATGTATGTCAAACACATATAATTAACTTTAAAATGAGATGTGAGAAATTAATTCCATAATTATACTCTAAAGTGAATGCAGGAAAAGCACAATTAAATGACAATTAAAGAAAATAGGGAGAATATTTTTCCATTTTATGAAATAGCTCATCTGTCTGTGACATACACAATAGAAACGTTAAATCAGGCTTTTCCACCTTATTCTATGACAACTTTGTTTTAATTACCAGGTAAAGGAAAAATATGAGTGTTGCACTTCAGCTCCAAGGATTTCAGACTTTTCTCTTCCTCACCGGTACTCACAATGGTGACAGCTGCTCCAAATGAACCTGTAGCAAACACAAAATCATATTTCATTCATAAGCAGCCAGCAGTACTGTTATGTAATCACATTATTGTAATTATTATACAAAGTAAAGTTTGTTTTATTTAACGCTGCCACTAGAGCACATTGATTGCTTTTTAATCAGCGGCTATTGGATGTCAAACATTTGGTCATTATGACAGTTTCTTTTTTAGAGGAAACTTGCTGTCACCACATAGGATACTCTTTCCGATAAGCAGCATGGGGTATTTTTATATGCATTTTCCAACAGACAGGACAGCACATACCACAGCCTTTGATGAACGAATTGTGGACCAATGGTTGCAACGGAAAATAGTAGCAAACACAAAGACACATTGCATTCATAAGCAGCCAGCCAGGAATACTATCAAACAATTAGAGGTTAATCATTATACAACTGTTATTAAATACTGAAATCTATAAATCAAATGTATACATTGATGACTTGAAGAATATCTCGGTCAGTACGACTATCAAAAAGTACTAACAAGAAATTATAGGATAGTTTTGTATATACAAAACAGACATTTTCCCTTTAGATGTAAGATACTACCTAGACATTCAAGAATTCAAGAACACACTAAACATTAACAAAGTAATATCGTAAAATATAATCATCTGAAATTCTGTTATGTATTTGTGTATGATATTACAATATCTACCAGTTTATAAACATACAACTTGCAAGATGTTTGTGTCATTGAAATTCATATGTTGCTTGTATATCACAGTAAGCAGTTACCATATCTGCCAGCTCTTCCAATACGATGCAGATATGTTTCATGATCCCTCGGAACATCAAGATTAATGATCAGATTCACCTTTTCAGCATCAATTCCTCTAGCAGACTACAACATTAAAAAAATACATGTATGTTCATAAAGTTTACAGAGAACATTTATTTTAAATATTACAAGAATGTCTCTAGCAGACTACATTAAAAAAATACATGTATGTTTATAAAGTTTACAGAGAACATTTATTTTCAATATTACAAGAATATCTCTAGCAGACTACAACAATTGTCTTCAATAGATTTTATCTTTAACTGTGACCTATCTTTAGTGAATTATATTCATGACCTGACATGCTTAATAATAATAAAATGACTAATCTTGATCATTTGAATTTATAATTATGAACTAGTAAATCTTTTTACAGATAATTTGAATTTATAATTATGAACTAGTTAATCTTTTTAGAGATAATTTGAATTTATAATTATGAACTAGTTAAAGAACTGCTGACCAGATCTGTGGATATCAGAACTCGACATTTGTAATTCTTCAGTTTGGCCATCGCTTCATTCCTGTCTTTCTGATCAAGAAAACCAGCAATGCAGGCAGTCGGCCAGCCTTGACTCTGCAGCTCATCAGACAGGTTCTGTGCTCTGAAACAAACAAATCAAAATAGTTCCTCAGAAAAAAAATGGTGGTGTGTGTGTGTGTGTGTGTGTGTGTAAACATTATGTAAATTTAAAACTGGAAGATATAAAAATGAAAAAACAATTAAACTATATTTCCTAATTTATTTATAGTGAAACCCCTCTAAATTGGACGAACAATTCAGTTGCAATATGTCCATTCAGTGTAAATCTAACCCAATGAAGCATAATGCATATCAGTGAGTACCAATTATATTTAACATTTCTACATTGACCCTGACTGATACCTTGTTTGTAGATTGGAAAACACAAGACACTGTTGAAAAGTTATATTGGATAAGAGGTCCACCACAGCCTTGGTCTTGTAGTCAAACTGTTGCATGGCCATCGAATGAAACTCAACCATCTTGTAGTACTGCTTAATACCTAGAAATAATTAAGAATAAAAGTATGACATGAATGTACATGTGAGTATGCTACAAATTATACAACAACAGGTGTGTGATGTTTGCATAATTTTTTCAGAACACTATAAAATTTCATTAATTAAACTTACAATACAAGGATGAATCAGTTGAATATATGTTTGTGTGTATGCTAAAGATAGACACTAACCCAATAAAGCTGGATCTGTAATATTTAATCTGATAAATGTCGGGTTTCTCATGTAGCGGGTCAGATGCTGAGCCAGGTATTCAGGATATGTTGCTGATAAAGCCAACATTTGTTTATTTTCTGGCAACGCTGAGTAAATCCAACTGAAATACAAAAAAAAACAGTTATTCTAAATGTGTATTAAAATGAAATTTGTTTATGCCAAATTGTATAAGTAGAATTTTTAAAATTATCACATATAGTATTGTATTATTGATTCATTAAAGGAAGGTAATCTAAAATCATATTAGTTAATAAATTGTGAGAATTGCTTAGTGTTTTCATAATAATCTTATCAGATAGGGAACGGGATGCAGCTCAGTCAGTAGCGTGCCCACCTTTGAAGCGGTCGATCGTCGGACCAATCCTTCTCAGTGGACCCACCTGCAGTTTGGGTTATTTTCTGTTCCAACAGTGCTCCACAACTGGTTCATCAAAAGCCATGGTGTATGCTATCCTGTCTGTGGGAAAGGGCATATAAAAAAGAATAGCCTATGTGGTGTCAAAATGACCATGTGTATGACGTCCAATAGCAAATGATAAGATAAAAATAAATGTGCTCCAATGGCGTCAGTAAACAAAACAAACTTTACTGATCAGACATGTAGGTGACTGACATTAAGAAGCATTTACAGATGCTGGACAATTCACTATATAAAACTGTGCTGGTGTTCTTGCGATTACTTCGACGGACATTGCTAATTATCCGTCAGATTTTTATTTTTAGAACGCGCCATCAAAAAGTGTACAATTTCCTTCAACGAAAACAATTGCACAACCATTTCAAATTCGGCATAC
>JAUTWP010035435.1:0-13262 GCA_033042655.1 Cyathermia naticoides
GTGTATAATAGAGCGAAGCGCTATTGACTTTCCCAAACAGATAACAGATAGACTGACACGTTAGCAGACCCATACATACACTTTTTAGACAATCTCAGGCACTTCTCTCCCAACTTGACATATATTTATGTTTTATGATATAAAATGTCTTAAAACATGCTTAAAATGGAAAATAGAAAAAACCCAGCATTATGCTCGGGTTTTTTAAAGTTCAATAGCTACTAAACAAATTGAAAGGAAGGTGAGAAGAGTCATAAGAAACCTCTCACATATATTATACCATAAAAATGAAAAATAAAAAAACTTTTTTAAAAAAATCTTTTTTATGTTATAATGTATATAGACATTAAAAAGACGACTTACTCAAACGCTACTACAAAACAACAAATGAAAGGGAAGGGTCATATGAATAAATATAACAAATGACAGGGAGATCTGTTCGCAGACTTCGAGACATTATCAACAGATAAACCAGAAGTGTACTCATGAGCTATAGGTGGAAAAACCCATGGAAAAAGAGTACAAAATGGTTTTACTGCCAAATATGGTATAGATATAAAATCATTTATAGAGGAAATAACCTCTTATGGTCAAAAAAAGAAAATCTACTTCAACAACAGTAGGAGCTTTGACGGACATTTTATACTTGCCGCTCTTATAAATGAAGGGTATAGGGTCAAAGACATATATAATGAAGACTCTATCGACCGAATACAGGAGTGGTATGATATAAAACTTAAATGAGAGGGAAAGTATCCTAAAGCTGCAAGGACATCTAGATTATTAGAGTTCCATGAAACCTACATTTTATATACAGAAACAACAGATCCTACATTAAAGTCCTCTCTGTTCAGTATATTAAATCGTGAACACCAAACAAGAATGAAATATATAACAAAACATGGTGTAGAGGAGTTTAAAAGGTGGGAAATGAGGAGAATATCAGGGAAACTTTTACCAAAAGAGTTCACTGTTATAAGTGATAATAATAAAAGAATCTTCGAGATATCTATCGAGAATAATCAAGTTCCATATGAGGATCTTATGAGTATATCTGTGTTCCCAGACGGAGGACACTCTGTTAGGTGTGCCTCAACAGCGACAAAAATATGAGATAATTTATATATCTTCCCTGCTTCAGTAAAGCAAATGGGAGAAATGGTAGGAATGCCAAAATTAGACTTAGATAATGGTTATGATAAACAGGAAAAATACGCATCAATCGAAGAATTACAAAATGACGGAAATGAATTAGAGTATCTTATAAGAGATGTTCAAATTTTATATGAATATCATTTACTTATGAATAATAAGTTCAAAGATTATGGAATGCAAAAACCGAAAATGACAATAGGAGCAACAGCATATGCCGAATGACAAAGACTGTTCGGTGATAAACTGTTAAAAAAGGCATTAGAAGATAAAAGAATAGAAAAAATAGATAACACCTATTATGTAGGTGGAACATTAAACGGGGATCTATCAAATAGTCCTAAAAAAATAGGTAAAATAAACCAGGCAAGAAATATGCTTATAGAGGAGATTTTACCTACAAAATGAATGGACGTGGACATCCATACAAACATATCAAAATGATATACAGGTGGAATAACTATGGTAAATGAAGATCATAGAGGAGATTATATAGAGAACGTTACTGTGTTAGATATAAACTCCGCGTATCCTTCAGTCATGTATAGTGATAATCTTATACCAGTAGGAAAACCCCTTACAGAGAAAGAGTTAAAAGAATTAGACCCAGAATATGATACATTTAATTTTTATGTCTTAAAAGTGTATGAAAAAGGAAATATCAACAGATATGGACTACCTTTTATGTATAACAAATTAAGTGAACATAGAGAATATCTTAAAAACCTTACTCCAGGAGTATATTATATAACAGATTCATCAATTGAACAGTTCGCAAAATATTATGATATAGATTGAAATAAATGTGATTTAGAGGTTAAATACACTTTTAAAGCAAGAAAATCGTCATTTATATATGAAGATTTTATAAATACATGATATAACCTGAAAGCACAGGCAAGTGCAGAAGGTGATGTAGCTCTGAAACAGATAGCAAAACTCCTTTTAAACTCATTATATGGGAAATCAGGTACAAAAATCATAAGAAAGAGCAAGATTTTTACTCAAGAAGGATGAGTTCAAGGAGAGGGAGAAGAATTAGAAAGTCTATACTATCTACCTATAGCATGTGCAATAACAGAAATGGGTAGAATGAAATTAGTAGATGCAGTAGATACTCAAATGGACAAGTTCATATATGGAGATACAGATAGTATTTTTATGAAAGACTTTACAGCAGAAGGGTTCCCTCATATAGATCTACACCCTACAAGATTAGGAGCATGAGATATAGAATATGAAGGTGTAAATGGTATAGCAAGAAGACCAAAACAGTATTATTATACAAAAGGAGATACTTTAAAAGCAGCATATGCTGGTATAAATGGGAATGCTATAATGTTCAATGGAGAAGATAGAGAGGGAAATAAGATTACAGCAAAAGATATGTGGTCTATGGAAGATTTTATATATGGAACAAGAGTTCCTCAACAACTACAGGGAGTGAAGATAAATGGTTATGGTATAAAATTAGAAAACCGTGTTAAATCTATAAACCCTATATGAGAATACCCAAAACTTACAGAACAAACCAAGTATAATAAAGAACATTTTATGGACTGAGATAAAAATATGAAAAAAGATTAAAAAATATTAAAAAAGTATGATATAATAATTATACAGCTACACAAATAGGGTAAAGACCCGGAAAGAAGGAAATATGCAAGTACAAAATACCAAAGGAAATATAAACAAAGGACAAGAAAAATGAATATTAGGATGATCAACAAAGATCGCAACATATGATACAAGATATGGAAAAATATCAAAGATTAGATGTTCATATATAGAATCATACTACTCTGACACAGAAATAACTGAAGACGGAGAAGTACTATATACAATATACATGAATACTGTCTCAAAAGGACAATATAGAACTAAACAATTAGACCAATCAAAATACTATGAATACTGCTCACTTATAGAGGGTGAATAATGAAGTATAATTTTAAAAATAACACAGTTAAATTTAGAACCAAAGAAATTATAGACAGTAGATCAAAGGCAATGAAAGACCTACAAAAAAGAATTACAAACATTAGGAAATTAGAAAAAAGAGGGTACACAAGCTCATATGTATCTGCGAAAATCAAAGATACACGAAAAAAACATGTAGCTGCAGTTAAACAGGCAATGACAAAAAACAGAGTTAACTATCTTATTAAAATGGAAGAAAAAATGGTTATGAGAATATCATCTAGACAACCAGCACTTAGATCATATACTAGTGATTATCTTATGAGTATGAAACTGACACCAGCAAATATGAGAAAATTAGCAGTGTATGAAAAAGATCCTACAAAACTTATGAAACATATAACATGAAAACTATCTCGTGAACAAGATATGAATATAGAAAATCAAAAAGAACTTGAAAATGCTGCAGAATCAGCAATGGCATATGATGCATTAGTATATGCCGAACATAGAGAAGGAATAATGGAGTTCAATGAGAACCCGAACGGACCATATACCACTGCTACACGGAAATGATTAAAAGAAGTAGACCCACAAGCACTTAAGCAAGAAAGACGCCTTAAAAAGACCAAAACAGACCAATTAAATAAAACATCAACATTAAAAAATAAAGCTTTATTAGATTCTATCCTTAAGAAAGCTGGAAAAAATAAAACAATGGACTTAATAAAAATTATATCAAAATCAATAAAATAAGCATATGCTTATTTTTATGTTATAATATAGATATGAATAAATACAAAGCAATGATATTATTAGTCTCTCTTATTATATTAGTATTAGTTATAATCTTCCATATAATAGGACAGGAAAGAAATGAGTTCATATCAGCAATGGTAGAACCATTTTTACTCGCAGCTTTACTATTTATAAAAAAAGGAGATAAAAATGAAAAATAAAATAGGAGTACAAGTATTATTACCAGAGGTTAACTCAACATGAGGAGTTATAGTGCATCCTCAATCAGCAAATGCATATAGACATATAATAAACTTTAAAAATGAGACAGATAAACTTTCATTTTTAGCAAAGGAACTGTTCCCCTCATCCGCAAATTATGATATTATGAATGAATTAGATAAACAACCAAATCAATCTATAATATATAAAACAGCTGCGAGAGCTGAGATTATAATAAACCCAGACGACTACCCAACAATGACATTACATGAGTTATTATCAAAAGACTTCTGTATAGTTAAAATAGACAATGAGCTTAAATATTATACACTTAGTGGAGAAATGAAAGGTCTGCAGATAAAATACTCAGCAGAGCTAGATGTTTTTATGACATATGATATAAAAAATCTGTTCAATGATAATGAAGTTAACATACAACAGGCACATATGAATAGACTTGAAGGTATAACAAAATATATAAATGGAGATAATATGGATTCTATAAATGCTACAACTACTGTATCGGATGCAGAAGTATTAGATACAGCATTATTAGAAACAGAAAAAACACTTTATGACTGGGAAGATAAAGATATAGCATTACAAAATGGAAAACAAGTACCAGCAACAGGAGGTGGTCAGTTTGCCAAATGAGATAAACCTTATAAAAACTTTAAAAATGGGACAGATAGTGGATCATTATATTTTAGTGTTTCAAAAAAAGCGAAAATACATAGTACTTATGTTAGCGAATGAGAAAAAATAAACTATGTTCCATTAGTAGTACCATTAAAAGCATTAAATATATCAACCAGAGCATTAACAAACAATATAAATATAAGAAATCATGGAGATAAAACATGAACAACTCATAAAGGTATGTTCTTTTCATGAGATCCGGATTTTTTTGCAGCTATACAATTAGAACCTACAATACTTATAGATAATACTCAAAGAATTAGTAATGTATCTGTTATAAAAAATTCCGCAGGAACAGGATGAGAATGAACATTAGCAAAACGAATAGATATAGAGATAATAAAAACTCATCCAACTTATGGAAATTTAAAATTTGCAACTATAGAGTTTACAGGTGGTTCAGGAGATACTATAAATGGTATAGGTTTAGTTCAAACAGACGGAAATATGGGAAACTGATCCTTGTTATCTATGGCTTTAATAGTTAACGATCCTTTTACTATACCAGATTTCGCAACACCATATACATTAGAGGAAAATAATGAAAAAGCAAGAACATTATTAAAACCAAAAAAACCAGAGGTAAAATCATTTATGCATAACACAGTTATTATAAATAATAAAGCAACTTATGATCCAAACATTACAAAAAATACCAAACATGATAATTATATACGTGAAATAAGACAAGAGTTCCCTCCTTTTAAGAAAAGATATGTTCAAACTATAACAGGAAAAGAGTTTTATATAAACCCTATACATAAAAGTGAAGATTTTTATGCAACAACATCTTACTCTCCGTCAACACTGACAGATACATATCAATTAGTTAAAAATAATAAAAATACAAAAGATACACATGATTTATGAAATAAAACAACGTTCGACGATAAATTAGCATATGCATTATTAGGTACTCATGATTCATGAAAAGATTATTTAGCAACAAGTAGTGCAACAAGAGATCAAACATTATCAAATTTAAGATATAGCGAACATGTATCAAAAGTTAACACAGGTATGGGAATAGTCAAAAGTGCTGGAATGGGAGCAGTAGGTGGAGCATCCATGGGAGGACCTATAGGAGCTGTATTAGGTGGAATAACTGGAGCATTTACATCTGCAGTATCCGGAGGAATGGCTGTTCACCAAGCAAGAAATGCAATAAAATTACAACAAGCAGCATACACAGATCTACAAAATGCTCCTTTAAAAATAGGTGGAACAACTGGTGACTGGGTTAAAGATAGTAGAAAGTTCAATGGATCTATTATAGGTTACTCAAAAAGATTACCTGAAATTATAGAAATGCCTCTTAGAAGACTGTTTTATTATCATGGACAAAACCTCAATGGAAGGTTAGATAATATAAACAAATACTTAGAAACAAGAGCATGATTCAATTATATACAAGCTGATGGTGTGTTCGAGAACATAAAAGGTAAAATATCACCAGATATAAAACAACTTATAGACACTTCATTATCAAATGGTATAACTATATGACATTATGATCCAACAGACTGAAAAGGTATAAAAAATTATGAGTATGAAAATATAGAAATATAACAGAAATGTTATATTTTATGTTATAATATAATTACACTTTACAAAGCAACGGGTATAACCTTAGCCCCAACTACTTATAGATTATAGCGGTATCAGACGCAAGATAAACTATACTTAGATAAGAAGGGAACATACAAAGAGATGTTCAAATGGAAGCAAAAATAACCTGGAAAGGTTATTTTTATGTTATAATATAAATATGAAAAATATAGTTATGAAATCAAGAATAAAATTAGATACACTATTACAAACATTAGGAAATGGAAAGAAGGTGTTAGACTTTAATAAAATAGAGGAACAAGGATTCCCTATAGTTTTACTCATCACTCAAAGAGGTGCAATGGGAAAAACAGTCAACATGAAAGATATGGTTATGAAAAGATATCTATCAAATAAAGAACAAGCAATGTATATATACAATACTACACTTTTTATGGACAAAGAGTTTAGGACGTTCGAAAGCGATATGTTAAAACCAAATGTAGTAAAAGAGTGTGGAGAAGACTGATTTAAAATAAAAAAGAGGAGTATGGGAGGGTTCTATGAGATAGGAGATGACTTTATAACAATGGCACCTTTAAATGCCGTAGAGACCCTGAAAGGGGCAAGGAAACCATACAAGAGATTAGTATGAGATGAGTTCAATGTCAAGGATGAGTATGTTAAAAACCCTATACATAAAATAGATAGTTTATTACATACATTAGAGGACGTAGTAGCAAATCATAAAAAAGAACAAGATCTGAAATTTTATCTGTTCGGAAATAATAAATCTCTCAACAACAGGTTCATACTACAATTAGGTATAACTCATTTACCACATGAAATAAGTGAACTATATGACGATAATGATAATAAATTAGTTCTCATAATAGCACCAAAGTTCGATAAAGATAGAAAGAAAGAGATAGAAGAGGACAATAAGAAAAACTGAATCTTCGGTTTATCCAAGAGGATGGGTACAGCAGAACATGCATACTTCAACGGAAATTTAGAGGATGAGATAAATGGTATAATAAGGATCAGGGAAAAAGATCCGGATGATTTAGAGTTCCAAATATCAATAAAACAAGAGGATCAGTATTATAATATATATGATAGCAAATCAAGAGTAGGATCATATCATATAGTTAAAGTTAAAAAACATGAGACAGATAAAGAGGAAATATTCGCCCTCAATAAAAACTCTATAACAGAATCAGTAGATTATCGTATAGACATAAAAGATACATTACTTAGGTATTTTATATCAAATGACGTGACATATGAAGATATATCAAGTAGGATCCTTTTTACACAATCTATAATAAAATAAAAAAAGATTTTTAAAATTTTTATTTTTATGTTATAATTATATTAGAAAGCGAGGGATCATGATCTCAAAAAAAGAACTTAAAAAAGAAATAGATGCACTTAAAGGACAAATAGCTGAAATGGCGGATGTCGCATCAAATGAAACAGAGGTGAGTGAAATACAAACTTTACTTACAGAAAAGAAAGAGCTTGAGGAACTGAAAAAGAAAGCTGAAGACAAAATAAAAGGTATCAATAAAGATGCACTTAGAGTCACAGACACAGAAGAAATCAAGAAAGCAAGAGAAAAGAAAATAAAAGCATTTAAAGAAATGTTAAATAAATAGGCAAAATGCCGGAAACGAGAAAATTATGAGTGAAAAAACAATCATATCAATAAAAGACATACTGAAATTCAATAAAACAGAACTTATTGACTATTTAGGTGTGGAAGCAAATACAGAACTATCAAAGATAGAACTACAAGAAAGCGCAATAGAGAAAATAACTGCAACAGTTACTGAAGCTCTACCTGAACAAGCAGGAGACGCGCTTAGAAAAAGGACTGAAGAAATTATCAAACAAGCTATAGAGTTAGATGCAGCTATAGAAACAGAAGACGACTATGATAATTTTATTCAATCATTAGATGAGCAAAATGACGGATTAGGAGCATATGCAAGATCTATTATGCCAAGATCAACTACTGTCGCAACAGACTTACCTTTAAGTCAAGTTATAGGAAACATGCCTATTAGATTAGTAGAGCAAAAAATTGACGAGTATGTGTTAAACCTACCTTTAGGTGAACTTATCAACACAAAACAAGTGGTTAATGGTATTACAGAAATACTATATAAAGATTTTAGACCAACTGGAACAAAATCAGGTTATAGCGACGTTACCATATCAGACTTCAATGGTGGAAATGAGTTCCAATTCAGCGATAACTATTCAGTAGATACAGAAATAAGCAAATCATATGACATACTTATGACTGCTTTAAATAACATTACATTATCAGCAGGTTTATTCGCTGCATTAGTTAATGATTATACAAATGCTATCTCAAACCCAATCGCAATTACATTATTCTCAAGATTCGTAAAATTCTTAGGAAACGATGCGAACTATGACGGACAATATGACTTCGCAGGAGCAGATGCAAAAGCAAAAGCGAAAGAGTTATTCCTGAAACTGAAATCATTCGAAATACCTCAAAGAGGAACAATGAAATTTACTCCAAAGAACATGGCAGCTGGACATCCAGGACTGTTATGAGACCTTAAAGACGCCAAAACTACTCTTATAATCAACAGCAAATACGCAGCAGATTACAACTTCGACTTAGTGGCAAATACATTCCAAATGGACGGTATTACCAAGAAATACAGTAACATAAAAGTTATAGACTTCGCAGTATTAGAGAAAGAGTATGGAGACGTATCAACAGGGAAACTTACAGAGAAAGAAATCATAGTATTCGAAAATGGTGTATATACTGAAATGACATGATACAATGCCTCAAAAGTGACAGATACTCCAAAAATGAAATCAGTGGTTAACGTATATCTTAATGTAGGAAACTTTAAACACAAAAGAAAAGGACTATTCTCATTTAAAAATAAATAAGCATCAGCTTATTTTTTTTATGTCTTTTTATGGTATAATTATAATAATACAAAGGAGTGTGTATAATGAACATACAAATAGATAATAAAGATTTAAACATGATAGATAAAATGAACGGAACAGGAAATGTTAGTTCAAAAACACCTGTCATGGGACTTAAAGGAGCATTAGCAACATACAATGCTATAAACCTTAAATATCAAGCTCGGATCTATAAACAACATGTTTTAAATCAATATGTTAGATTCATGAGTGAAAGATATGATTATGAAAATCTACCAGAGGAGATAGATAAATATATCTTAGAGAAAAAGATATTAGAAAATGGATCAGCACTTATGATAAAAGTCAATGATAAATTATATGCAGTCAATTACTCAGTACAAACATGAGATATGTATAATAGGCCATCAATAGTTATAGTCAACGAACCAAAATCAAGATTTTTAAATGGTATGAAGTTCGACCTATTAGAAGAAGACTGTGCAATCATTAGAAACAATATGCAGTTAGAGGACAGCATAACACCCCTTTACAGACTTATAGAGGCAATGGAGAGGGTATTGTTCCAAATAGAAAGAAACATACAGGCAGCAGCGCCAAAAGGTATTGTAGTGGAGGACGGTTATCAATTAGTGACAGGAGACAATGAAGATAACCCGGATGCAGAAACATTAGAAAGTGCTTTAAATAGTGAGAGGATCTTTATATCTCTTAAAGGAACAAACAAACTGAAGGATAAAAAAGCAGAGGAAATATTTATACCTATACAGTTCGACGATAGAATAGACCAACTTATTAGACATTTTACCTTCTTCGAAGAAAAGATAAAAGAAGCAGTAGGTGGTGGTAGCAATATACACCAAAAGAAAGAAAGAGTCAATACAGAAGAAATAGGACAGCAAAGAGAAGCCTCAAATGGTTTTAAATCTCATGCTATCAAAATACGACAATTAGACCTTATAAAAGTCAATAAATACTTAAACTATGATATACAACTTATAGGTGTAGAAACAGAAGAAGAAATAACAGACAGTTCCGCATTAGAAGCCGGAGACGAAAGCGAGGAATTATAATGTGATTCAATGAACCAAAAGATAGATATAGAATAGGAGAAACCTCTCCCTCTTTACTCTTTAAAACATTATACCCTGATTTTAAAACCTTCCAGAAAATGCTTAAAGACTTCGGTGTCAAAGATAAATGAATTTTAGAGGCAGACTTTAACATAATGGAAGCAACACTACACTCTTTTAAACTTAAATACAGAAGTAGAGCAAAAAATGTAGCAAACTTAGTGTTCCTTATGGAGTCGTTCTGACCTGAGAGAGAATACAATGAAAACATATTATCAATGAAAGAGGATGATTTAGTTAGAGGGGGAAATACAAATGAAGTTATAAACTACACAGTCAATAGAGTAGAAGAAACTGGTATAACCTCATATGATAACTATGTAGATAACAGACAAACTCAAAAGTCATCAGTTAAAGCAGGTTCGAAAGATAAGATAGATCTTATGCTACTTAAATCAAGTATAGGAAACCCAAGAATGACATTTTTACAAAATGTTATGAGTAGAATGGTTATAACAAGTATTATACCAAAAGAAAGATTAGAACGTGAGTTCAACAGATAATGTGGTATAATTATATTACATATAAAATAAGGAGGCAATATGCCAATAAAAAATAAAAAACTAATACATTACGATAATGGAGACAGCGTATATGATACAATAGATAAAAATAGACAAAATATAGGTGTACTTAGTGGTACAGGTATTTTAGGTGATATAACAGGTTTACATGACGCAGATAAACATATAAAGCAAATAGCTGAAGATAATAAAACCAAAATAACAACTATGGAAGCAGATACTCATATAAACACAAAAGAGATAGCAAAAATAGAGGGAAACATAAAATCTGTATCATTAGAAGCAGATAAAGCTAAACAAGAGGTTTTAAAATCTGTTAACGAAATAAACAGTTTAAAATCTACTATATCAAAATTAGGAAATGGTATCTCAAAAGCAGATACAAGTTTAAAACACACAATAGATGAACAAGCAAAAATACATACAGAGTTAGCGAAAATAGAAAATGAAATAAATCATTTAAGCTTAAATGGTGTTTATTTAGGTGCGTTCGATACAGTAGGAGATATACCATCTAGTCTATCTCCAGTTGACGGAGATTACACACATATAGGTGTAGCAGGTTCAACAATAAGTGAATACAGATACTCAAAAGGTATATGAGTTAAAGGTATAGATTTAGGACAATTAGTCGCAGGTGCAGCTACAAAAGCAGATCTTAAGCTTAAAGCAGATAAAACAGCAGTAGATATGAAATTAGATAAATCTGTATATAATCATGATAAAACAATCGCAGATAATGCGAGAAGTGCAACAGAAAATAGAATGACAGATATGGAAAGCAAAAATGTATTAAATAGTTTAGGATCTATTATAGATTTAAATGATATGAGTACAGACGGAACTACAAAAGCAGATAAATCATTAGCAACTGTAGGTTATATAGATACAGTTATACATAATGAAGCTGTAGCTTTCTTACCTAAAATAGCGAAAAAAGAAGATACTACAACAGTAGATACCAAATTAGCAACAAAGCAAGATACTCTTACCAAAACTCTTACACTTACATTTTCAGACGGTACCACATTAGATATAAAGGTAGGTTAGAAATGGCGTGTGATAAACAATCAGTATGTTATAAAGGTAAAAAAGTTATAGGTGCCACAATGTATAATAAAGAGTTAGAATCAGCAACAATAAATGGAAAAACAGTGTATTTTATATCTCCTCAAAAGAAATATGAAAAATATGTTGACGATAATATAAAATCATGAGTTAAACCTGGACTTACACCAGACGCTATCCAAAAAATGGCGAAAGGTGTTAAAGAAATGTTCGACTGGACAAATGGATGTACTACGAAATATAGTTCATTTTTAGATTATGATCTTATAAAATTAGAAACACCAGATCAACTTACAGAAATAAAACAGGGGTTCAATGTTTTAGCAAATCTACAATCTATAAAATTAAATGAAGGACTTTTAAAAATAGGACCGATGTTTTTAAATAGTTTTAGAGGAGCAAATAAAGTTATGGAACATATAACTATACCAAACTCTGTTAAAGAATTAGGATCAAACTTTTTTAGTGATGACACAGCATTAAAAACAATAACATTAGGAACAGATATAGAAAAAGTAGGAACGTTCTCATTTAACAATGCTATAAATCTTAAAGAAATAATTTTCAATAACCATTTAAAAACTATAGAAGATTATTTCGGAAAACATGCCAAAGGACTTATAAAAGTCGTTATACCAACATTAGAAAATCTTGGACAACAGTTTTTAGACGAAGCACCGAATATAAAAGAATTTACACTACCTCTATCTATAAAAACAAAAATGTATAACCCGTTCAATAAATTAGGAACTGGAACAGAAACGTTCGAACATTATATAACAACAAAATGACCGAATGCTACAATAACATGAGTATAATATGATATAATATGTATATAGGAATTACAAAACTGAAGCATATGTCCACCGGACATAACTCAGAAACAGCGTGAAGGAGGACATATGCTATTAAAAGCAAAACAAATCATATGAAAATTAAAAGCCATTTTAAAAGTTCTTATACCATGAATTAAATATAACATGGAACAGTATAAGAATTTTGTCAATGAGCTTAAAAAATCTAATGATAAGATTGAACATAGAGAATCATCAGATTCGAAAAAATCGAAAAAATAGATGACAAATCCATCTCAAATCCATAAAATAAAAAAGACCATATAAAGGTCTTTTTTCAATTTTATATATCAATAGTCCTGAAAGGTATTAAAGTGTCTTAAATGACCTTAAAAGGGCATATATGGAGATATAGGTCCTTATAAGTCATGTGTTTATAGGTCTTATTAAAGTAAATGTGAGGCATATGTTCCATTTTCGGGGGAAATGGAATATATGCTTCACAAATATATACA